>PVJA010001503.1:0-127265 GCA_004027025.1 Myocastor coypus | reverse complement strand
CATGCCCGGCTGAAATTTGGTTTTTAGAAATTCTGAATATATGAAGTAAACTATTATTGTTTTTCAACTTTCAATTACTAGTTTTTTTTTTTTTCCTAAAAATATGTTGAATTTACAACACAAAAATGCACCATTACTTTGTCATATGTTCACTACCATCTTGGTCTAGTGCAGCTAACATTTTAAGGAGAAGAAATAAAATACATAAGAGTATACCACCACATCCCTGTTACCTTTGCATGAAGATCATTCTTTGGCTAGAAACTGATGAACATGAAAAGATTATAAAATGCATGACTGATTATGCTTTAGATTAGGCTCCCTGAAGATCTTAAGTTCTTAAGGTGAAGAAAGAAAGAAAGAAAGAAAGGAAGGAAGGAAGGAAGGAAGAAAGAAAGAAAGAAAGAGAGAGAGAAAGAAAGAAAGAAAAGACAGAGAGAGCATGTATGTGTGTTTGTGTGTGTGTGAGATAGGGAGAAAGAGATTGCTTGATTGCTTGACACTTGCCCTAGAATTTCATTATTCAATTCCTTCAGTTCCTTCATTTCTATCCACCCCAGATAACATCCATGTTGTCTCTGGAAGACCTTAGAGAAAAATAGGGTTAGACAATAGGTACTAAAATTGGAAGGCAGGGTTGTGGGCCGGGGTTCGATACCCCAGCCTGCTGCGCTGGACTCACCCCCAGGGTGCACTGAGATGGCCATTGAGGCTGGGCATGGTGCTGTGCGCCTTAATCTCAGCTTTTAGGAGGCTGTAAACAGGTGGAGCGCCACGAATTTGATGTAGTAGTGAAACACTGAACACCCTGTAGACCCTTTCCTAAAATAAATAAATAAATAGATAAATAGATAAATAGATAAATAAATAAATAAATGAATTTGAAAAAAAATTGGAAGGTAAAGTCAAGATTAAAGGCTGAGAATAGTTTTTTCCCTTCATATACTTATTTAAATAACATAATACTAAAGTCTTTGTGATTAATATTTGACTTAGTTTTTAAAAATTTTTTAATTACTCTATCCTTTAATTCCCTGACATTCTGTTTTTCTCTTTATGTTCTTCTTCATCATGGAAGTTGTCCATTCAGTATTTTTTCTCAAACTTTCTAAATTAGAGATAGCCAAAAGAAAGTGTCACAAAAAGATAGAACCTTCTTTTATTTTGCAAAATAAAATTTTTTACTCTGTGTTTCAGAAAAAAAAATGTTTTCAGGATATTGTTTTGAACTAACTAATAATTATATACAGTAAATATGGATAAGCATTTTTATATTATTACTATCATTAACTTAAAAGATACGTACTTCTAAGTGTGGCTTAAAAATTAGAATACAATTAGAAACACTTTATTCCAGTCAAGGATAATTATGCCATCATACATTAGAATAACAATATAAATTTAGGAACATACTTAACACCAATTATTATGCACTTGTGTTTTATGGGAGCATATAAATTCACTATTTTATGAACATTAGAATGTCAAAACTTTCTAAAGTTGTCTAGCATTATAAAGGAGTCTAGCAATGTTCTTGATACTACATTTGACTGTTTTTTTAATGAAAATATTTCAATACACCTTGATGGTTAAAAAATATTAAAAATATAATTTTTCAAAAATTTTGGTAAAAATCATGGAAAAATATATTAAAGCTGTTAAGGATAACATTTAGCCAGGTGTGGTGGAACAAACCTGTAATTCCAGAACTTGGGAGACTGAGACAGGAAGATCTTTGTTAATTCCAGATCAGCCTAGGCTACAAAAATGAGCTCAAGGCCAGCCTGAACTGCATAATAACAGCCTGTCTCAAAAAGATAAAAAAGAAGAAGAAAAAAAAGGACAATCATTTTAAAAGTACTCTAGAGTTCTACATTTTTATTCTTAAAACTCTTGAGGGGCTGGAGAGAGATAGCTCAGTAGAATAAGCGCTTGCCTGGCAATGCGAATGCGCAAGGGCCTGAGATCAATCCCCGATTCAAAAAAAAAAAAGAAAAGACTCTTGAAAATGAAGTCTTCTTGGCAAGGAAAGTGTGCTTTGAAGTCTATGTGTCATGTAGAACTGCTGGAAGAGTTCTTTAATGTTCTTGTTTGTTCTTTGCTATCAATAGATGTTTAGGCACTTATTTCTAAGAAATGATGAGCACACTGCCGTTCAGGGAAATTCAGTTAGACGTAAGTCCCATGTAGTCCTTTAACTGATAACTAGGAACTTTGTCATGCATACCTTTTATGAAAAGAAATTTAAGGTGGCAAGAAATAATAATTGTATGCATTAAATATATTTTTTGTTTGTCAATGACACCTGTTGGAATTATCTGCATTGTCTGTTATCAAACACTGAGGAAGGACTTGTGTTGTTCCATCTTGAACATGACTTGCACAAGATTGAAACAGCACTGCTCAAATTTGAAAGCATGGGCAAAGGAACAGCCAGTCATGGTGGTGCACAACTGGATTTTCAACATTGATAGTGAAAGACAGGAACATCTCAAGCCCAGCCTGGCCCATTCAGTTTCTTAGAGAAAATTTGTCATAAAAATAAAACGATAAGAAAATAAGTCATGTTGGAGATGTACCTACATGGGAAGGTTCTCATTCCAATTTCCAGTGTTAGAGGGAGACAGAAAGATAATGGCGATCATGATGAAGATAGACAGACAGGCAGACAGGCAGACAGGCCAATAGACAGACAGATGGACTGATAGGCAGAAAGACAGAGAATTGTTTAATTCACTGTTGTGGAAAATATTTACTTAAATTTGGTAATTTAGGTGTGCTAGAACATTAGTTTCTGGAAATACAATATTACTTATGATTCTTTAAAGTATGATCTGTTGTATCATTTATATTTATATTTTCTAAGAATCATAATTACATGCATGCCCTAAAATAATCATATTCTTCTCTCATGATTTTGATATTTACAGTTACTTTTCTTTATATTTCAAGCACCATATTCAGATATTCATTTCAACTTTAAATAGACCCAAATTCAAAAGGAAAACAGACATACAAAGGAGTCCTACTGCAAGTTCACTTGCTTGACACCACAGTTTTGAATGTGTTTTCCATGAATTGCATTTTGGTTGCATTTGGGAACAAAGACAAAGAAAGTAGAAAGTATTTCTGACTTATAGGAGTAGTACAATAAGTTTCGTGTGTGTGTGTGTGTGTGTGTGTGTGTGTGTGTGTGCGCGCGCGCGCACGCGTTACACTTAATGCCACCTTCACCAAAAGGTTTTCATTATAAGCTTTGGTCAAGCTTTTTCATAGATATTGACACAAATAGCCTTGTTAAGATACTGCTTTGGCCACCCTGCTAGATTGAAAAGATAATGGATGCCAAAATATCAGGTTAATATTTGACCTTCCATTGGATGCTGCATTTCTGGTGATCGGAACAAGGTCCTTCCAAGATATCTACATCTCCACATTCTAGAATCTTCAGATCTGGTTAATATGTTGACTTAAACACTGTACTAATTCATTGAAGCTGTCATAATAATGATCATAAACTGGATGCTTTCAGACAGCACAAATTTATTTTACATAGCTGTGGAGATCAAAAATGAAGACCAATTTAAGGTAGAACTGTCTAATTCTGAAGCCTCTAAGGGAGAAAATCCGCCTCATTTCCATATTGTAGGTTGATATTAAAACTATTAGGGACAACCCGCTTGGGATCTCCTCCTGTTCCTCTCTTGGGCAGGAGCTTTCTTTCCCCTAGTAAATCTATTCTGCTCAATAAATAAATAAAATAAATAATAAATAAATAAAACTGTCCTACTTCCTAAAAGGGCATTTGATCACCTCCTTAGATTTTTACCTTCATTCTGAAAGACCTTCATGCCAAATATGGTCACATTCCAAAGTTTCAGGTGCCTGTGTCTTACATATTAGTATTCAACCCAGTAAATGTCAAATTGATGAAATTGCAAATGTGATTAAGTTTTTGAGATGATAACAATTGATTAGAGTTGCAAGAATGAAATCAGTGAATATGTAGAGGAGTAGCTGAATTCAGAGTCAGCATCAGCAAAGGCAATGTGAACAGGGAGAGAAGCTGGAGAGGAGGGAGCCTCAGAGAGTTTAGAACCTGCCACACTGTTGTCTTTGAAGAAAGAGAAATAGCCTCCTTCAGAATTTGGAGAACCAAGGATGAAGATTCCGCCCTACAGTCTCCAGATGTAGCTCTAATGATGCCCTTATTGGAGGACCTATGACCTGCAGAACCATAAAGTAGTAAGTCTGTATGACTTTAAGTATCTATGCCTGTAGTAATTGGTTAATTTAGAAATTTAAAATGTACATTATTTCACAGATTCATATGATCAAGAAGTATCTACACTCTGCCTTCATATAAGGAAAATTCTTACAAAATTGTTAAGATTCAGATTCATAAGAAACATAGATGCTGTATTCAGCAAGGATAACAGACTATTTACTGACTGAATTCTAAAATAATATTTTCCAGTATTTATAATTAATAATGTTTTTCCTAATTCATATTTCTCTTTGACACAAAATAGATATAGAACTGTGAAAACTTTTAAATGCTTACTAAGGACCAACTTCTTGTGGAGAAATAGGCCTATTACCATTTTATATTTATTGGCTCCACACCTGATGAATTTGTGCAGTCCCTGAATGGAAATCATATGTTTCATCAAAGTATGGAGCTAACTTCATGCTAATTGTTCTATTTAACTCCACGTTTCTCTTAAAGAATGAAGTTTTACAATTAGAAAAAATACATTATACTTTCAAATCTGACAGGTTTTTGGTCCACAAAAATTTCAATTTATCTGAGCACTAACATTGAAGCTAGCAACAGTTTTAGCAAGTTTAGTGCTAATAAAACACAGAAAATACCCTTGCAAAATTTGCCACAATTGTTTACTTTCTGAAAATGAGCGCTAAACTATTTGCATAACATCTGCACTGCTTGGAGGGCTGAAATACTAAAGCAATTAGTTCTGTGTTCTATAATGCATGTTGCAACTCAAGCAACGTTGAAGTTGAGCTAACTTAATATTTAGTAGGAAGAGAAAAGGCACTTTATTTGCCCTTTACCATTAGCGCTTCTTTAAAGCACTGATCATGGTAAATGTGTTAATAACCTCATTTTCAAGACACTTTCAAAGAGAATCATTTGAAGAAAATTATCTCTGCCAGACATTTTCTGATTCTTTAACATGTTTGGTTGTATTGATTTTATATCTTGAGCATAACAAATTTTATACATTCATTGTTTAGATCAATAAGTCTGAGAGACCTTTTCCACAAATTATAAAATAATTTACACTACTACTAACAATAATAATAATAATAATAATAATAATAATAATAACAGCAACATTCTGGAATAGCTGTTTTACTAAATTAGATGTACTGCCTAATATTTCTCAAATTCCACAGAAGAATCTGAATTATGTTTTTATTTTTAGGAAAAGAAAAGCACAGTGATTATATTTTGTTTTTGCAACAAATGAACTGTTTATGATTTTCAAATACATTTACATTTTCAAATTCATATGTTTTTAAAATCACATTAAATTCTGGATTAAAATCCCTCTGATGTAATCTGCCTTAAATTTGATTAGATAATATACACCCACCTCAGTATATATTATATGCAAACCTCAGTAACTTAAATAAAATACAAGTGGATATTAAAATTTCTTATTATATTGCGAAGATATGATTCATCTCACAGTTGACCACAGTGACTCTAAAATTGTAAAATCATTAGCAAATGCTAGCTAAATATTATACAAAGTAAACAGAATTATATATATATATATATATATATATATATACATATATACATATATACATATATATGTATATATAAAAAGAAAGAAAAGAGAGAGAGAGAGAGAGAGCTAGTGCTCCATTCTGGAGTTAGTGAGGTTGTGGGGTCCAAGCATGGAGAGTTCTCAAGCTGAGGAGAGAAGGTGCATCTGCTTTGGGTGGAGCAGAGGCATGTGATGGAACAGGGATGCCTGGGCTTTAAAATTCATTGAAAGAAAAGGACAATGACAAGGATCAAGATGGCCAGAAAAGGAGTTCAAATTAAAAACTAAACTCAAGTCTGGAACACTTGAAAGACTACACGGCGCTTCATAGTTTCAACAACTTAATTCTTTCTACAATTCTGATCACAGAGTGAATTAAGCAAGAGTCGAACCCAGTCTAACTGTAAGCGTCAAAGTTACCAATACGGGGAAAATTTGACTCTATTTTCTTCCAATTTGGTTTGTGAGTAGAATTGTGGAAGAATTACTTTTATAAGCTGAAATGCCACTATATCCCCAGTTAAGCAAAAAGAAACACATCCTTTCACCAGGGGAAGAGTAAAAGGATGGATGAAATTTTGGATCAGTGCTACCAATATCTAAAATAAAGTACTGTATTACCGTGAGGGGGACAGCAATAGTAGTTTCTTTGTCAGGTTTCAAATTTGAAATTTCACTTTTCATCTTGTCAGAACTATCTTTGGGATAGTTGAGGAAGAAGCTGGTATGAAGAATCAAGTGACACTGATGGAGTGTCAGGCATTTCTGCAAATGGGGACTCTGGGAGAACATTCTAATCAGACTCATATGATAGCAACTTTCTTAGTACACTGACAAAATATCTTGTTTCCAGTAATGAGCCTCACCCCAAATCTCTTAAGGTTCATGCAAAATCTTTGGCTATCGCCTATTTCTGGCTCATATCGTCCTGCTTTCAGGAAGCAGTGAAGACCTAGAAGTTCCACTCAAGACTGACCTTAGTGTCACAGTCATTCTGTCACTGCGATCTTGCAGCTCATACTTTCTGTGAAGTAGAGCCATCGCTACAGGAGGTTTGCATGAATTCTACTTTAGTAAACTGGCCCCAGGTGATTTCTTTAGAAACCCAATGATCAGTGGTGGAAATAGTGCAGATAAAGAGTCGGCACTGAAGCCGGACGTGGTGGCTCACGCCTGTAATCCCAGCACTCGGGAGGCTGAGGCAGGAGGATTGGTGCGAGTTCGAGACCAGCCTGGGCTACAAAAGTGAGCTCAGGACCAGCCTCAACTGCATAGCGAGACCCTGTCTCAAAAAGACAAAAAAAAAAAAAAAAAAGAGTAGGCACTGTTATGGTTTTGTTAATTTGAGAACTTACTCATGCTCAAAATCATTTTCAAAGGACTGTAGGATATTGCTTAGAACACTCAAATTTGCTTGAAAAAGGAGTCAAATAAAAACATGGTGATACTGAGAAGATATGGTGAAAAGACACACCTGGTGGGGGGCTGGGGAAATAACTCAGGGGCACAAGTGCCTGACTGGCAAGTGCAAGGCCCTGAGTTTTATCCCTAGTTCCTCAAAAAAAAAAAAAAAAAAAAAAGACACCTAGTGCACCTAGTGTTCCCTGACATGTTATTTTATCATTTTTGGAACCCCAGTAGCAAAACGTGATGTTTGAGACAAATTCAGTCATTCTTGTTGATGGAGTCATGGCTCAGCTACAAAACTCTATGTGTAGGCACTATGGCTGAGCTGCGAGTATTTCACAGATGGGCTATGTCAGGCTTGACTATTGATGCACAAAGCAGCCAGGACTATGAGCTAGAAAGATCCTTTAAATTCTTTTCTTAGGTGTAAAAACAATATCCAGACAAGTTTCAGATTTACATAGCCTTCTTTTGCACAAACTATATCAAAGCCCTATATTTTTATGACATTCATCTCTATCCTGTATATCTCTGATACTATTTATTTATATATCCTGTCAATGTTGTGACAATATAATGATTTTGCTTGAAGTAATTTCAATGAAGGCAATAATTAAGGCTCTTTTGGACTATGATCAGAATGTAATACAAGCCTGCGAAAGCACAGTGGATTTTGGTTTACTGTTGGACTTGCTGTGCACACATCTCAAAAATCTTCCCCTATATCTGATTGCTAACAAGGAGGACAGAAAAATATTTACCAGCTCATTGGATTTATATTAGATACCAATGGATGCTGTATTTCTCTCATAAAAGCAGACTGCTTGAAAACAATTAGCTGTAAGTGTAGCCACCAATTCCATAAGCTTACTTAGGTCATCTGGCAATGCTCTACAGTATCTTCTTTTCTTGTTTTTTCACGCATCTAAAAAATGGAAATTAAAACAAAATTTTGGAATATAAGTGCTTCTGAACTATTATACACGTTGGATGCAATTACAAGATCTGTGATGCCTTTCGGTCATATTATTTCTTTGACAAAAAGGGAATTCAAAGATATCCTAAAGAGAAAATGAATATGCTAAAAGCTGGATCCCATTGACTATATGACCAGCTGGATTGAGCAAAAATCCATTTGAGATATGCCCTTAATTAGCTTTCCTTTCAACAAGTAAACTAAGGAGTAGGAACTAGATGGGCTAATAGAACTACATAAAGAGAAAGAAGTTTTAAGTTTAATTTTTATTTAAAATATTAGTGTATATCATGTGGCTTTTAATTTAAAATGTTTCAGAAATTTATTTTTAAAATTTAAGAATAATACATTCAAGAATTCACTTTACTTCCTGAATGCTTTTATAGAGATTTTTGTCAAGGGTTTTAGTCACTGAAATTAAACTGGAGCCAATCTTTCCATGGGCCACAGCATGAATTGCAAGACAAATGCAGTAGATTAAGACATGATATTTACCATAGATAAAAATATCATTAGGTGCAGATACCTCTTTTTCTAGATTCACAATTATTAAACAAAAAGTCCTATACTAATAAGAAAGAGGTAAATAAAATCTCATTCTAGTCAATTTTCTAAAATTATAAAATCCTCCCCAAAAGTCTCAGTTGTCTTTTAAAGACCAGTAATTTTTAGGCAACTGGAAGATTAGGTACACATTGTTTTCATCCCTAGTGGACAAGAATTGATAGTGTAATTTTACAAATGTATATCTTTTTGGAGTAAACAGGGCATTGGGAGATTGAGATTAAGCACTGAATGTCTGATTTCAATGCAAGGCTTTGAATGACTGGACAAACAGAAGCATCTGGATGCTTATCAAGTTCAAGTGTATTTAACATGGCATGCCGGTTTTAAAATTGTATTCATTATTAATATGCTATCACAAAGTTTAATAATGCACTTTATAAAATTAATAAGATATTTTAAAGATATTGTTAATATAATTATTTCATTTAAATATTGTTCAAATATTTAACTACTACTGCTAGAAATGCAATAGAAATATTGTATACAGTGGAATCTTAGTACCATAAAATAATTGAAAAGTTTTCAGTGACTGAACATTAGTACAATATCTTCTCTGTGATGATATTTTTAGTGTATAATTCATGAAGTCACAATGTGTGAATTCATAGCTTAGCATTTATTGCTTCTAACTGATCACCAAATGAAATTTATAAATTGGTAATAAGATCAGTACACCAACACCTTTCATAGCTTAGAATTTTTATATATGAATGAGGGTAAAAAGTTTTTAGGATCATTCTCCTTAAAAATAAACAATGAATCTCAAAATCCAATATTCCTAAGGCTATCCGAGATTTGTCTAAATTATCCTTTTACATTAAAGTTAAAATTCATTGTGTCAAAGTAGTTCATCCATATTTTTATTAGCTTAAATAATTTTAAGATTATAATTATATATGTTTGTTGAAGTCATATCCTCTCAAACTGCTGCATAGAAAATTGGAAGAATAAACTAAGAGTTAAGAAAAAATTACTGACCATATATTAAATTTTTTTTTAAAAAATAAGACAATTTTAATAAGCCTAAATTATACTTGCTTGAATCCCATCATTCACAATTATATATATATATATATATATACATATATATATATATATACATATATATATGTATATATATATATATATAATTTAATTCTTCTATTTTTTTTAATGGAGAGAAACATGATACTATTTCACATATTGGTTAAATTTTTGTTTTCACTTTATCTCAGCCTATTACTTAATTTGCATGAGTTTTTAAAATACTGAATTCTGTCAAGTAGACAGATACTTTTTTGCCCTACATAGACAAAATGTAACATGGCAATCTCTTCTGAAAGAGAGGAGTGCAGTGTGCTTTCCTAAGAGCTGTGGCTTATGAAAATGCCTTTGATGGAGTCTTGCCAGCTTCCTAGTTACAGGCAGCTGGAAGTAGAGGGCACTGCTGATGTGGAGCCCGGTGTTGGGGTCACATTTTCTATTCTCTTTTAGTTTATTTTTTTAACTCCAGCTGTGCCTCTGTTTGGCCTGATCTAATTTCTTTCATATTAGAAACCAATACAATTTCTAATTGTGTGGCTGGAGGCTAGAATGAGAAGTGAGAAGTTATCAAAATGATCAATTTGAATTTCTTTACAGATGTACTCTTATTACTCAGATTGGAATGAGTCTACACATTGATATAAGAAAGTCCTCATGGTCCATTGGGATATATAACCAAACAGAGCTTAGTCTACTATTCCTTTCCCATAATCCTGAATAAAACAGATTTTTAAGTCAGAAAATGAATTTGCCATCAATTTCAGGTAATTTTTTAATCATTCCTACATTTATGCATACACAACCTCTTTTATGTTATTGTCAGGCTTGTAGATAAATAGCATAACTTACACTACAAAGAACGTAAAACAAACATAATTAGTTTTCTCCTTGATTATCTTCTATTCTATTCCTAATGTATTTCATTGCTAGGCTTGTTAGAAGATATTATATAAAAATACTTACCCTAACATCAAAGACAAATTACAAGTGGCAGGAAAAAACCCATACACTTAGCACAATTGCTAGTAGAGGCAAAGACTCTTATGTCTCCCAAAGGAAGATGGAGAAATGTCATCATTCAGGTCATGAACTTCAAGACCCCCCCAAAATCAAATGCTGCATGGGCAATGCAGCAGTGTTGAGTGGTAAACCACAATACAACTGTAAAAGTTGAATTGCATATCAGTTATTTTCCATGAGAAAATTTTGAAATTCTTTATGACTTTTTGTCCTATTTTTAACTTCACCATAAAATAATATTCAAAAACATATCCTTCATCTTTGCATGTATTTATATCTCAAATATGTATTTGGGAATTTTCTATTAAGAATAATATACTATTCTTGCTTTGCCTGGATTCACACAGGAATAATTCTCCATAACATTACACTTCATTTAGTTTTTAAGAATGTAACTCTTTATATGATTTGAATATAATGAAAATGCTATTAAATGCACTTCTTTTGAACAGCATAATAAACCTCACTTTAATAACCAGAACGTAATCCAGTCATTTGTTTTCTTGGAGAATAGCACATGCCTTTTATCAAAGGCAAAAGAGCTCTAAGCATACCAGTTTTGCTATATTAATGTCTAAGCCAAGAAATAATTATAAGTTATGCCATGTATAAGTTTGTTCAAGCCAAAGTCTCAGTACTATATTTATGCCTTGAATATAATACTAAATTCATAGAAGCTTAAGGGTGCCTTTATTCTACAGCCTCATTGGTAAAAATTGCATAAAGGTCCTGTAAAAATGGGGTAAATTCTAAGACATGTTGAGGAATTACAAAGAAAAGTACATAAAATTATAGTGTGAAGAAATTTGAAAAAAATGTTTTAAGTTATTGAATACAGACAAAACCTTGAATGTGAAATTGTATTCATTCAAATCTCTTTAATTTAAAAATAATGATTACTTTTATTTTGCTTTTGTTTGAAGTTACCGTGCAAATATGCATGCAAATAAACATTCAAAGATATCATTTGAAAAAATAATCTTCTGACTCTCCATGGCCCATATCTCATAACATCCAGAAAAGTACGATCACCTTATTAATTTGGGTGTCATGATTCAGAAACACCGGCCTTCAGCATAGTAAAAAAATTCCCTCTTTTAAAGAAAGTTCAGGTCCTCTGAACTCTCTGCTTGGATAAGCCCAGCCTGGAGGTTCTTTGTTTATGTCACAGAAGCCAATTGAGGAAAGAAACCTGTTTAGGCTGTTTGTGGAAGTCCATCCACCTATGAAGTCTAACTCATAACATGTCACTCCTTCTTGCTTGACAGTAATCCTGTTCCATCATTTCAAGTGGAAAACTCTTGTTCTTGATATGCTCCCGTTGGTATTCAGTCCACTAATGGTCATCCTACTTTTTGATTAATGAGCAATTAATTTATATTTTCCAGCTGTCTTTATTGTCATCAGGATTGAACATGATACAGAGTCTCTCTCTCTCAGTATAAGACTTGCTACACTAGTCATCCTGTTCTCACATGGATCCCGTGCGAAAAGAAAGATTGACATTCCATTCTTCACAAATGTCAAGAGTAACTTGCTTCCTTTGTCACCATAATATGGACTCTGATTACTTTCATTTCAAAAATAATTAATTGCATTCTTTGAAAAGGTAGGTATCTAAAAGAAAATCCATCTGAGTTCACTCATTTTTAGGTTGTACCAATCCGTATCATCATAAATTTATTATGCGTCATATGTATTTAACTGAAGTAGGAGGTAGATCACAGAAACTGTACAGACTCATTCAAAATTTTCTCTCTGGTTTCCAAATATGCTTCCTTCTGGTACATACTTTATAACAAATAACTTTACTGTTTCTGTTATCTGTCCAAGCCAAAAACTACAGGATCATCTTTTAGCCCTCTTGGTCTCAATATTCAAGATTCTTTTGCTTTAGTTGGCTGCATTTGGAATACTACCTAATTTTCCTGGATTGCTTGGGTCATGAATTCAAGTTTTATAGAGAGGTCATAATGGAAATAGAAGAAGTTATGTACTGAGTTGAGACCAAAACTGTGTCTCCTGAATCCTCTGAAGCAGTGGTGTTTCTAGGCTGGACCTGCTGAGGAATCATTAAAGACGACAGATACCTGAATTCACTAGGGAGAACGCACTTTAATTAGGCGAAGTGTGACTAGGACTGTTTAAAATAGCTTCTAGCTGGTTATCATAAGAAGCCAAATTTAAAAATGAATTCTCTTAGTTTATAACTATCTTGAAGAGAGTTGTGTGAATTAATGATTCTGAGAAGACATGCAGATGTGAGAGATAAGGAAACACCCGTTCATTTTGCTCATGCATGGGTTCAGTGTTTTTCTTTTTGTTGTTCTTTTTTTTTTTTTTTTGCCTTTTTGAGACACGGTCTCACTATGCAGTTCATGCTGGCCTTGAGCTCACTTTTGTAGCTCAAGCTGGTCTCGAACTCGCACTGATCCTCCTGCCTCAGTCTCCCAAGTGCTGCGATTACAGGCGTGAGCCACCACGCCCGGCTTTTGTTCTTATACTAAGGAAAGTTTGTGAATTTTTATTTGTTTGGGAGATACCTATTGCTGGCTGAGAAGAAATTCTAGCTCTATGAAGTTGAAAGCCCCTCTGTATCATACTTGTTTATCAGACTCTTGCTTTCATTTCAAACTATTTGGGAGAATGTATTTATTTTTGTTATCCCTGTGTTTTGCAAACTTTATATTGTGTCTCATAAATAGGTAGAATTAATTAAATGTTTTTGAATGAAAATTGAATATGACCATTTTTCTTGAATTATTTATGATGGTATAACTAATTCAGTCTTTATGATGAAAAATAAACAAAATATTTCTCATTTATACCAATTTTTCTTCTCTCACCTCACAGGTTAAAAATAAAGATTATTTTCTAAAATTTTAGCTGATTCTTTTGAGACGTAGTCTTTAGCTAGGGCCTCTTTTATTTCCTCCTCCATTCATTTAAACATGCCTGTGAAGTCCACAGTATGAAAGGTAATGTCAAGGATAATAAATATACTGTGCTGTGAATTCTCGGAAAGAGTTCGCCTTGATGAAGCTTCTCAGACTCGAGCTGTTCATCTTGACTATCTTAGAGCTATTATCTAAGTCATGCTTGCCCTTGAAAAGAACCATCAGAGTTCAGTGGACTTGAAATGTGAGCTGTGCCAGTTTAGTCAGAAGAGATTCTCTTTTTCTGCTGCCAAGACATTTCTCTATCCACATACAATTGCAAGGCCTTCATTTGTCCAGATCCTCCTCAGACAGGTTTTGCTACTCTAATCTGGAAGCCTACCTTGGCTGTTTCAATGACTTTTTCCTATCCTTCTTTTCTTTATTTTTCCGATTCCTCTTACTGGTCATTCTCTTGCATACTGATCTATTTTCTTTTATGTCAATAAACAATATTAATGGCTTTAAGAGAGTAATCATTTAAGAATCTCTTAAAATCTAGTTTGAGAGACATCACTCTGTGGAGTGCACTGTTATCATCTACTGATCAGAGTGTCATTACTTTCTTGGAAGTCTTCAGCTAAGGTCATTTAGCTCATTATACCAACTGTCAATGCTGTGTTCATTATACAGCTCTTCCTACTAATTGAAATTTTTGCCCATAATGACCTTCGTTTCTATCTGATACTTCATAAGTTTCTGATCATAAAGTCTTATTCTTTAAGATGTTCTATTCTCCTTAATCCCACTGAATTTGTTCTTGGACATAATTTTGAACTTTATTCACAACCTACTTTCCTCCCATACTTTCCTACTGATGTAACTGGATTCAAGATATAACATTTGAATAATTGTCTTATTCTCATACTCATGTTCCTGCAGACTATTTTTTTTTCACTTGAAAGTGAGCTATTTAAAACACTGTATCTACTAGCACTATAATATCTGAGAAAGTAGCCAAGAGCCACATGCTCTATTAAACACAGGAAATGTCATTAATCCAAATTTAAATATTCTCTATATTTTGATTATTTAGTGCAAATACATGAAATAGCATTATTGAAACTTTCGTTAATCACATGTGAAGTGATATTCTGCTTGATAAATATATATTATATTTTGAAATTAACATTTCCTTTTCATTTTTATGTATTTTCATGTGGTTATTTCAAAAGGTACATATGACACACATTTATGGTTTATATTATTTATCTGTTAAGAAATGGTAAACTACACATTTCAACCTGTGCATTTCTTTAATCATAAATTTTTGAACATTGAACTTGGTGAGAAAAAGCATATAAATATATGTTTCTACCTAAAATGCATAATCTTATCCTACTATGAATAGCATTACTTCTAAATAGCTTTTCACTTATTCCCTAGTAGGGATCAATTTTAGTGACTTCTTTCAATGTATTTAACAAATGTGCAATGAGCACCAGGGAATCCATCAACATCAATGTAGAAAAAGAGTGAACAACAAATTAAACTGATGGAATCATACAGCAAGCACATTTTGTTTTAAAAGTCAAATGGCTAGTCAGTTTTGAAAAGTTGATTTAGAAAATGGAAATAGAAAACATCTAGATATGAATATTATGGAAGTTTTAGTTACAGGAGCAAGAAGTTCAAGCAGATTTGCAACATTGAAGAAGTTAAGAAATAGTTATACTTTGACACCTCTTTGGAAAGAGTATTCAGGCAGAAACTATCAAGGATAGAGCCTTGAACAATGCTGGATGCTGACTAGTGATCTCAACGTTGATCACTGTGTCTGAAGCCAAATAGCCAGAGAATAGGCTGGGTAAGTATTTAAGTCAAATATTAAAGGGTTTAGCCCAGAGTAGTAACATAAACGGATAGTTTTAACAGCATTTCGAATATAGCATAGAGAAAAAGCAAATGAGAACACAATCAAGTATAATGACCTGAGTCAGTTGCAATAGTGAGGATGAGAGGTAACAGTGACTTACTGGTGATAGCAAGGCAGAAACTGCCTCTACTGAGGGATGGACTGGAATCTTGGTGAGAATACTGCTCCTTGTTTTCCTTTCAAATTTATCTGCGTCCTGCATTTACTTTCAACTTCCCTTGTTTCAGAGAGAAGATTAGTTTAAATTTAGACCCTGGGCTTTTATTTATTTTTGTCTTTTTGAGCCAAGGTCTCAATATGCAGTTCAGGCTGGCCTTGAGCTCACTTTTGTAGCCCAGGCTGGTCTCGAACTCGCACTGATCCTCCTGCCTCAGCCTCCCGAGTGCTGGGATTATAGGCATGCGCCACCACGCCCGGCTCTAGACCCTGGGCTCTTTAACTGGATTTGGTCCACTATCTTTATCATGTTTTCTTTTTTATTGTATCTTTTCTTTCTGCTATCTCTCTTTTGTTTTTCTCTATTGGTCCAATAACTGTATGCTTAAAAATATAAAGTCTTCTTCAGCTGTGATTGCCTTTATGTGTCTCACAGTATTGCTTCCTGATCATGTATTCTACAACTCATAACTCCTATTTCCCACTATTAATTCCGCCTGCAAGCTGTTGGAAATTACTACACATGTTCTGTATAATTCCAGTTAGTTAAATATTTCACATTAATTCAATTTATATTTATTCATATGGGTATCTATATACAAATATTCAAACTCATTTTAATTACAAAGATCTCTTTTCCTCTATTCATCTCTTTTCATCATTGAAAATAATCAGCCATCTGAAAAAGAAGGTGATGCCCCACAATTCTCAATGGAAATAGAAAAGCTTATCATGGCTTATGAGTAGTTTTGTAAGCTAAGCTACCCTTGCTCTCAAGAAAAGAGGATATAGCTACTTTTTTAAAATAAAGATAAATTAGCTTTTATTTCTTGACTTTTACATATTGGAAAAAATGTTTATGTCAGAATCCATAAGACAATTTGTTAAGAATATAAGAAAGGGACATGTCAATTGGGAAATACTGAGTTACTGGGTGGAGTTTGTTGAGCTAGCAGATTGAGTCACTCGACATCAAACAAGGTTCCCAGAAAACTGAGTTTCACTCTTCTGATCAGTTACGGTGCTCATTTTAGTGTACACCTAAGCTAGAAAGTCTCTCACTCTTGCTGTTGATCCCAAAAACATACTACTATTTGTTCTTATGCTGTAATTAGTTTTGATCCCAAAGTAGAGACCCTTGCAGACATAATTGCAATGCTTAGGGTAACTGCATATTCTCTAAGCTTGAGAAGGGATGGGGAGGTGCTAGTGGGCCTGGAGTGGAGTATGGTCCACGTGAATACACATGAGGAGGGGCAGACGACTGCCACGCCATAAATGAGGACCTGACCTAGCAGTGTTCTACCAAAGGCAATTGAGTATGACAGCAGCTACGCATGCATGGACCTCGTGTCATCATACTTTTTCAGATTATTTATGCACCAATTTTAATTATTGTTTCTACATTGTAACAAATGTATGGACATACAGCACTACTATTGTTGTTATTATTATCATTATCATTAGGCCAACTCAGCCTGCCCTGCGGGTGGAGCTGGCACAGCATGTGGTGCTGGGGATCCAGCTGCATTCCCTGAGGTGGCCCAAGTTTACCTCTGCAGGTGCTTTAGACCACTGAACCATTTCGCCGTCCCTGTGGGCATACAGTCTTTACGAAGAAGGTCTTTTTGCACAGAAGAATAGACTAAAACCAGTACTGAAAAGAACAGTTTGTTATAAGAGAGTACTACATTTTTAGTTTTTGAGGTGGCTTTAATTATTTTTATAATTTAATATAAAGAAAACATAAAATACCTGTCCAATAGCAAGGAAAATTCTATCCAGAGAAGATAGAATATAAACAAAGGAGTAAATAAGGTTACAATTATCACTTAATGAGTGTAGAGGCATACATATCATAAAATATTTTTAAATATTTTTATGCCACAGAAAATGATTTTCCACTTAATAAGAAAGAAACCTAGGATTTAAATTACTGTAATTTAACTTTTTATGTGATATTTCCTGCTGATCACTGATTACATTGTACCTGTTTATTTTGTGTCTATAGAGAAGTTATAAACAGCAATGTGAATATTTTAATCTCTGTAAAAACCCTAGAAATTTTATTCATTGTTTCTTTTAAAGTAATTATGCTATTACATAGTACGACTAGAAAGTGGAAGGAAAAGATGGCAAGTAGGTGAAGAAATCTAGATTTTTTTAGTCTAAAAGCCTAAAGGTTTAAACATACTATTATTTCTATCTAAACGATTTTGATTGAAATCCCCACGAGGATTTTTTTATTTTTAATTTCAAGCAAAACTTAACACTACAGATATCTAGTGGAATCTAAATTTATTACTACTTTTGAAAAATTGAGCTGAAAACCTGCCCATGTCTTCCACCCTGCATACAGCTGGTCGGAGCTCAGCACAGGTGGCAGCTCGATTACCTCCAGCCCCTCCTGGATGGTCCATGTGAGTGGTCTTGCTGTCCTTTGGTAGCTCTTCAGTCTCCATTCACTATTAGATTGAGTTAGGGCTGTGAATAAGATTAGTGCAGGAGTCCCATCCGAAGAGAGTTTTTTTTGATTCATTACAAACACCAGAATTCAAGGGAAGAAAGAAACAGCTCCTATAATTGCCTTGAAATGTAAAGCAGTGACTAAGCACTGTACTGGTAAGTCTTGTAAAATAATCCTGCTGAGAAGAAAACCACTCCTCCCCTTTGTAAGGGAAATTTAATATGAAATACATCATCAGCACTGGCCACTATCCCTTCTGCTTCATGTTTACCAAAGGAACAGGAATAAGCAATAGAATATACCCATGTTCATGTCCACCAGGTAAGACAATTTCTCTGCTTTTTGTGTTTTCCTTTTTCATTTTTTTCTTCCACTGCCAGGAGAGTTGAACCAAACAAAATGGAGGGCAAACACACCAACATAAACCACTGAGATTCTTTGGTGTGCCTTGAGTATTGGAAGAGGAGAAGCTTTTTAAATTAGTTATTACATGTAGATTTAAATTGAACATGATTATATTTCAAATGGAAAGTGAGACTATAATGATAGTACTTCTACCTAAAAAGTAATTTCCTAAGAATGGCTTCAAGATAAGTAGTTTTATACCGCTCCAAAGGGAAGACTAAAAACTGGAAATACATAGAGCTATTTCCTGTTGAGTAGTATTACTAAGCTTTTGTCTCTGCTTTGACTATTGATTAGACTTCTGTTATAAAGATAGTTGAAATAACTGGTTTATTTTTCCTATCCGAGAATTAGATAGGCATATTTTTGAGAATAGTAAAACTTTGTGTACTATGTTAAAATAAATGTCTTTTGGATATGTCTAAAAGCTATATACTAGAGATAATGTCAGTCTAGTAATTAAGACTTGAAGACAGATATGGGAGTATACACTTACGAGGCTGAAGCAGGAAGATCATTATGAGTTTGAGGTCAGCTTGAACTCTATAGTGAGTTTGTGTCTGAAAAACAACAAAACAAAACTAATCTTGAACATCAGTTGTCTTTAAATTATATGAAGAAGTACATTGTACTTAAAAATGGACTTTATCTTATAGAATAAAAATTTAAGCGAGGATTTATGTGTAATATTCCATAAGTGTGTAAAAGTAACCTATTATTGAAAATTTATTTGATACAGATGAAAAATAAATATATTTTAAAGAGGTAGTACAAATAATTTCTTGCTTCTGATATAATATCATAATTTTTATCATAAATGAAATTTTTATTTTTATTTTACATGTTTCTTATAAAATTTTTCAAATCTTATATGGTATAGGAATATGACTTCTAATTGAAAACTTAAACAATATGTGTACAACATTTACATTTAAAACATTTTTATATACAAAAGGATGATAAAATGATTAAGACCTACTGGTTGATATCAAGAGTACTGTAACTGACTTTACGGTTGTTTAGCAATTGAGGTTTAGAAATCAAAGCTTATACTGATAAAAGGGATAAAAGAAAAAAAAAACAATATTTGGTTCCTTGACATCCAAGATCCACCAAGAATTTGTAAGAAAATGGGACACTTTTAAAAGAGCCCCTAAACTATGATAAGTCAACAAATCTGTTGACCAGGGAGATTGTTAGACCGTAGGGAGAGGGGTGAATCAAAGTGCATTCTACAAAAAGGAGGGAGGGACATTAAAATGGAAAATGTTCAGCATATTTCCAAGAAAAGTCATATGATTAATCAAGGTAGATAATGCACATGATCAGTCCAACTTAACAGATGACACAACTGGTAAAGAAAAGAGAACAGAAGCTATAAGTCTCTTATGAGACACCAAACTAACAGCTGAGACAAATACAACTTTAGGCAGATTAACTCTCACCTGCAGATAGCCAATCTGTAATTAGTAATAGTAGAAATAGCACTTACCTATATATAAAAAGGTCAGCATTAGTTGTTAACTGTCTCTAATCATGACTACAAATTTTCAAGTTGCAGACAAAACAAAATATCGACAAGCCTGTCAAACTCACTAGCTTTACTGAAATGTGCCTTTCATTTTATTTTAGTGGATAGCCATTATGCAATGTTTAAAATACTGTTTAAAATTTTTTAAGTAAAATAAAAAAATAATAAAACTTTAGAGAAGATACAGAAATCTGGGGATGTAGCTCAAAGGCATAAACATCTGCCTGGCTAGTGAGAGGTACTGAATCTGATACTCCATATCACAAAAAAAGAAAAGGAAGGAAAGAAAGAAAGAAAGAAGGAAAGGATGCAGGATTTCACTGCACAAGATTATAGGAATTCACAATGGCTCTTATAATACGTATTGTTTTATTCAAATTAGATGTTCATATCAGATACGAGGAAGCAAAATGGGTCAACAATTAAAAAAAAGTAATTAGGCATTAACTTTTCCTTTCAATAAACCAACAGAAAGCAGCAATACAGTTATCCCAGGTTTATATATACATGTCTAATATTCCATAACTGTAAAAGTAGCCCATTCTTGATAAATTATTTGACACTAAAATTTAAAAATTACCATATTTTAATGAGGGAATATAAATAATTTCTTACTCCTGATATATCATCATATTCTATCTATCTATCTATCTATCTATCTATCTATCTTTCTATCTCTATCATCTATCTATCTATCTATCTAGTTTTCTATTCCTTTTTTCTATTTTTTTTTTTCTTCCCATTGTCCCTATTTGTTTCTTCCCTTTAAGAAATTTCTTCTTTTTAACAATATCTATTGTACTTTTCAGGTTTTATTTACATTTTCAGCTTCTTACACTAAGGATACAATATAATATTTACACATGCTGGTCTAATTGTCTTATGAATTCAGTCTCTAATTGCATTCATTTGCCTATAAAAGCCTTGAGTTTATCTTTTAATAGCTATACAAACACTACATCTGTTTTTATCCATTCCTCAGTTCATGGGCATTTGGGTTGTTCCAAGACTTAGCTATGAAAAACTGGGCTGATATAAACATAGGTGCATATATAACACTATATTATGATGTTCTCAGGTCTTTTGGAAAAATATCCAGAGGGGAATAGCTGGGTTAAGTGAAACTTCTACTGCTAGTTTCTGAGGAATCTCCACACTGATTTCCACAGAGGTTGTACCACTCTGCCTTCCTACCAACAGTGGAGAAGAGTTCTTTTCTCCAAATTCTAATTAATTAATTTATTTGTGCAAGGTCTTGCCATGCAACTTGGACTTGTGGTGATCCTCCTATCACTTCCTTTCCAGCACCTAGATTATACCCAGATTCAAGTCCTGCACAGTATGCGGTAGTGGGGATTGAAACTTGGTCCTTGTACTTTCCTGGAAGGTGCTTAGACTGCTATTTTCTCTTCTCAGTCCAAATAATTTCTTTTTCCCATGGCCCCTCCAGAATTTTGTTTTAGTTGATTTTTTGAGGGTAATCATTGATCTCAAATGACCAATGATGTTGAACATTCAATTAATATTTTTATTTGGCATTTGAATTTCTTCATCTGAGAATTATGTATTCATCTGAGATGCTGATTTTTGGATTGGATGTTTGAGTTTTGCGCACCTGAAAATTTTAATTCTTTATGTTCTAAATAGAAGTCTTGGTCTGAGAGACATTTGGCTAATTTTTTATTCTCAATTCATGAGTTGTCTTTTTTCTCTTTCGGTGATTTCTTTTGATGTGCTAAAACTTTCAAAGACATAATATTCTAGTTGTCAATTCTATGAAGTACTTGCAATCCTTGAATGATCACTAATGTTGATTTTTTTTCCTACTTTTACTTGACATTCGAATTTCTTCATGTGATAAACATATATTTATCTCAGATGCCCTTTTATGGATTGGATCTTTGAATTTTTAGGGCCTGATTTTTTCCTTAATACTTTATATGTCCTAAATGTAAGTCCTTTCTCCAAGTGATTGCTGTGTAAGATTTTTTTTTCTGAGTTTATGAGTTTTGTTTTGACTCTGTTGGTGATTTGTTTTGACATGCAGAAACTTCTCAGTAAGATGAAACCCCAACTGCTGTTTCTTCAAATTATTTCCCATGCAGTGTGGTGCTTGTTCACGAATTCTTTGCTTATGCTTATGTCTTCTACCTACTTGAACCTTTAGTACATTTAGTTATTCTGTTTTGATATTCAGACATTTGATGAATTTTGAACTTTGTTTAGTGTGTGATGATAGACATGGATCTAATTTTGCTCTCTGGTATGCAGAAAGCCAGTTTTTTTTTTTTTTTTTTTTCCAGCACCATTTACTGAAAAAGCTATCTTCCAGTGAATATGGATTGCAAACATAAGGTGTGTAAGTGTGTTTGTAGTTGGGTCTGCATCATCTAATCAATTCTAGTGCCTCTCAAACATGATTTTCTTTTTTGGTGCTACCATACTGATTTTATCATAGCTCTTTTGTAGTATATTTTCAATTCAGTAATTATGATGTTTCTTGCCTTGCTGTTGCTGCTCAGCATTGCTTTTGTTAGTATATGTACCTTCATGTACAAGACAAATTTTAGAAATATTTTTTCTAGATCTTTGAGGTATGTCAATGGTACTTTGATCAGGATTTTATTAAATATGTATAACAGTTTTGGCTATACAAGTGTTTTTAATAGATTGCTTCTTTCTATACATAAGCCAGAATATCTTTCCATTTTTCATATACTCTTCAATCATTTTTTCCCCAAGTAATGTTATTTTCACTGTATAGATCTTTGCCTCCTTTGTTAGATCATTCCTAAGTATTTAATTTATTTTTCGGATGCTATTATGAAATATGTATTTGCTCTAATTTATCTGTCATTGATTTGTTGTTTGTGTAGAGGCATGGTACATTTTTTTTTTTTTTTGCTATCACTTTCGTATTGTTGATTTTGTATCTAGACATGCTATTGAATTCGGTTTTTAAATCTAGAAGTCTTTTAGTGAAATTTGTTGGGTTTTCTATAACAAACATATAATTTGTAAGCGATACTATTTTTGTTTTATTTTCTTATACATTTCATTTATCTCTCTTGTCTAACTGCTGTAGCTAATTTTTCTAATAATACATTGATCAGGAGTAGTGACAGTGGGCATGTTTTACTTGCTCCTGATTTTAAAGTGAAAGCTTTCATTTTTGGTCCATTTTATTTATGATATTGGCTATTGGTTTGTCATACATGGCTTTTATCAGCTTGAGTAATAGACCATCTATTCAAATTTTGCATAGAAATTTTATCATAAATGAATGTCCTACTTTATCAAAAGCTTTTACTGAATGTGTAGAGATAATGATGTGGTATTTGTTTTGTCTTTATTGATATCATATATTACCCTTTTAATTTGTGTATATTCTGCATTTTTTAGATGAATCCATCTTGGGAATATTGTATAAACTTCTTCATTATTTGCTGCATTCTCTTTGATAGCATTTCATTAAAGATTTTTGCATCTATGTTAAGACTGAGCTATAGTTTTCTCTATGATTGGGCCTTTATCTGGTTTTGTTATGAGGAAAATGCTTTCCTCCAAGAATGAGTAAGAGAAAATTGCTTCATTTTCAGAGGAATTAGAATTAAGTCTCTTTAAATTTCTTGTAGAATTTACCTGTAATTCCATCAGGACATGGACTTCTCTTTATTGATAAGTTTGTTTGCTATATTTCCAATTTCATTGACTGATAGTGAGTTTTTCAGGATTTTTCTATCTTCTTGATTTGGTTTCATAGTCATTTTCGCATCTAGGAATCTGTCCATATCTCCTGTGCTTTCCATCCCATGATGGTAAAGATTTTCAAGGTAGGTATTGATGATCTTGTGAATTTCTACAAGACCTGCAGTCATTTTCTTCCTTTCATTCCTTACTGCATGAACTTCAGCATTTTCTATTTTTTATGTTTGGGTATGGATTGTTAATATTATTTATTCTTTCAAAGAGCAACCACTTTTACTCATTGATTCCTTATATTAATTTCTGAGTTTCCATTGAATTAATCTGTGCTCTGATGTTTACAATTTTCCCCCCTTTAAGGGATTTTGGTTTGACTTACTCTTCTTATTTGTTTGTTTGTTTTGTGGCTGGCTCACCCTGCCTTTGGGGTGTGGCTGGTGTACCATGTCATAGCAGGAATCAAACTATGGGCGCAGCACTTCCCTAAGCTTGCCTAATTATTTGCAGTAGACAACTTCACTATCACACGGGTCCCTTGCTCTTCTTTTCCTAGAAGCTTAAAGTGTAGCATAAGGTTCGTTGTGCTCACTGTGTTTTCCTCATGTGAGAATTTCAACTGCTAGCATTGCATTCATTGTGTCCCACAGGTTCCAATAGTTATATCTGCAGTTTCGTTTTATTTCAATTTTTTTAATGTCTTCTATAATTTCTTAGGCAATTCTTTGACTTTTTAGGAGGGTGTTATTTAATTTCCATGTGTCTATAGAATTTCTACAATTTCTTTTTTCAGTAATTTCTACTTCCGTTGCACTATGATCAGATAAACTGCATGGGATAGTACCAATTCCTTTGCATTTACTTAGGCATGTTGTATGGGCTAGTATGTGGCCTGCTTTAGAGAATGTCCAATCTGCAGCTGGGAAGAGTATGCCCTCTGATGTTGTTGTGTAGAACACAGTGAAGTTATAGTAAGTCCATTTGTCAACAGATTTACTTTAGCTCTGTTACTATTGTTGTTGCTATATATTGGTCTGGTTGATACATCTCTTTATGATAATGATGTATTAAAGTTCCTGATATGATTGTGTTAATGTTTCCTTCATTTTTTTGTGTCTGTTAAAAATTGTCTCATATAGTTGGGTGTTCATTCATTTTATGCCTACATGTTTGTAATTGTTATCTTTTCCTCTTATAGCTTTCCCCTAATAAGTGTAACGAATCCATTTTATCTCTTTTTATCATTCTTGGTGTGATGTTCACATTGGCTACAAACAGAATAGCTACCTCTGCGTTTTTCTGGGTTCCTGTCACATGGAATATTGTTTTCCGTCCTTTGCTTTTCAATCTCTGAATTTTCTTTCGAGTTAAATGTATTTCTTGTATACAGTCTATAGTCAGATTTTGTTTCTTGATCCATTCTGCCAGTCTTCTACTTTGGATTGGTAAATCGATGTCATTTACATTGATGGTTATAACTGATATGGACTGGTTTATCTTGGTCATATTTTCCTGCTGTTGCTTCCCTACCTTTCCCCTGTATTTTATTGAATGCTCTTCCTGGTGATTCTTTTCTAACAAGAATTGTTATCCTTGAACTTGTGGTCATTTTTGTCTCTTTGTAGAATATCTTTCAGCTCTCCTGGTAGGGTTGGCTTGGTGATCATGAATTTCTTCTGTTGTTCCTTCTCACTAGTGTATCTTATTTTTGCCTATTTTTAACTTTTAGAAATTGTTTTATTTTTCATCATCCCCTTCTCACTTTTCTTAAGCTTTGACAGAGTAACTCCAGATCACTCAGTGGTGGTCTCTACCCACTTAGTGGGCTGTGCAGTGGGGGCTGCTGGCTAATCTTCTGTGGCCGGCTGAGCACTCCAGTTTTCAGTAGGGAACTGCTGAATGGGCACAGAGGGCACCTGCATAACTTTGGACCAGTCTGTGACCTCAGGCTGAGCAGAACCAACTCTGGAGCTGGTGCAGTTCATTGACCCTGAAATTCCTCCTTGGTCACAGCCTTTTCAGCAGTAGCAGCCTGCTCTTCCTTTTCAATCTCTTCAGGATCCCAGTAGAAGTAGAGATCAGGGGTGATTTCCCATGGTGTTCATGGGAAATGGTGCCATGCTTGGGCAGCACTTCCTGGGCCAGCATCCACCACATCTGACCCACAGTGTGAGCTCCCTTGTTGTTGCATGGATAGTAATGTCCACATAGTGCAGAGGAGGATAGCTTTCCAGAATACATCAATCTGTATTGAAGTTGCTTTCTTTCAGAACCTGATATCCTTCAGTCTAGGTTCTTCTTGATTTGGTGATTTATGCTGAAAAGTCTGTCATGATTCTGCTCATTTTTCCTTTATACATTTAATATTCTGTTCTGACTCTCTGGGATATTGATTATTATATGTTTAGAGGTAGATTTATTTTGGTTTCCACTAATTTGAGTTCTATGTGCTTCATCTATGTTTTAGTAATACATTTTCTCATGATTGGGAAATTTTCTGCTACTAGTTCTGCAAATAGCTTATTTTTTTTTCTTTTTTAAAATGTCACTAAGTATATATCAGCAGTTTTGTTGACACTTACCAAACATGTATTTCTTTGCATAATCTCCCAACTGTTGAATTGTTATTTTCTAGTTCCTTCTCATTTTAAGAGACCTTTTCTTTTGTAGTCTGTCTTCAGTTTCCTTCATGTGGTTTTGCTACTATTAATGGATTTTTCATTTATCTTAATACTTATTTTAAATCTGTTTCACATATTCTAATCTTTTCCTGTATTTTTCACTCACATTTTTGTCATTTTTCTATGGTCTTCCTTTATTTTCTATGACTTCTTTTGATTTGCTGAGCAATTCTTTCATGAGTATTGTTTTCTTTCTTATCTAGAGATTATTTCTGATTTTATTTCTTCTATACCCTCATGGAGTCATTTCTTTACTTTAATTTCTATCATTTCAGAAATTTCAGGAATGTGACTTTCAGGTTCTTCTATGTCTCTGTCTCCTGGACTTTTTCTTTGGAGTGAGGAGAGTTGGCGATCTAAGATTGCATTACCCTTCTTTGTTTTGACATTTTCAAAGCTCACAAAGTTTCCTGCTGCTCAGTGTAACATTTGCAATGCTTACAGGTGGAATGTGGCTCACTGAGGTTCTCTAAATTCACCATACGTAAGTACTGTTCCCACAGCGGCATGGAGGCTTGGATTTCATTGTGTTATTATGATATAAACTACATCATTTTGGGGAAGAAAGAAAGAAAGAAAGAAAGAAAGAAAGAAAGAAAGAAAGAAAGAAAGAAAGGAAGGAAGGAAGGAAGAAAAGTACTGAAAAAGAAAACTTGAAGCACCACTAAATCTATGTTGCATATGAAAAGTATCAATTTTGACAAATTTCTAAAGTATTGTTAAACTTTCAAATAATATGAAACTGTTAGAGAATGTAAAATAATTGTGAAAACTGTTAGATATTTTTAGGGAAAGTAATAAATTACCATATATTTTTCTACAATAAAAATTATTGTCATATGAGGAATTCAAAGAATATCAAATAAAATACTTAAGGGAAAGGTATTACAGAAAATGACAGAAGTTAATTAGTGAAAATTTCCTTTAGGTATACTTTTTTTATGTATTTAGTACAGAGTCTAGAAGGTCCACAGGGTCACACTACATAGACCAGACTCATAGTGATCCTCCTGTTTTCAGCCTCCCAATAGCTGGGATTATAGGCATGCATCACTACACCCAGTGTCAATCACCATCTCAGTGTGCCCCAGGGGCAGGGACTGTAGCACCCCAGGAATGGAACCCCAGTTGCTGTGCTCTTCCTCAGCAGGCGCTTTAGTTCACAGAGCTATCTGGTTGACCCTTTTCTTTTTCAGTGCAGTTATACTTCCTCAGACGTGTGATACTTGCTAGTATTCATATTTAATCTGATGTATAGTTTGACATAGCAGTTCATACCCTCAACACCTGCTCCTTTTATGATTGATACTGCTTTTCTTTTTTTCCTTTTCTTGCATTAACTCTATCTTTAAATTGCTATAAACTTCAATAGTCACAAAAGTAAACCTGCATTTTTTTTGCCAATTTTGCAGGCTAAACTGGCTGCATTAAAAAAGAATCCAATGAGAATAGTAAAATGTAAAAACTATGCCAGTTTTGCTTTAAAATATGTTAGATGTTTGTTAGCAGTTATATATTACAAGAACTAAATGTAGACAAAATTATTTACTAATTGTTATTTATTAAAATTCATTATGACCTTTTTAACTTTAAAAATACTTTTTGAATAGGTAGCAGTTGTTTTAAAAATTAACTTATGAAAATACACAGCAAATGCCAACTCTGTATGAAACACACTTGAGGATCTATAAACACAATAAAAAAGATATCTCTCAACTCCTTTCTGTGGGGCTTGGGAAAAAAATAAGAAATGCAATTAATAATCCTCACAATGAAAATAAATAGGCAGCATACATGATGAGAAATAATGGAGAAAAATATTCTATTAGGTAAACTGGCAAGAGGACCTCCCAAGAATATGAGCTGTGTCACACCTGATAAGTAGGAAGAGCACAAGCAAAATTTCCCAAAGGCCAAACAAACGCAACACAGCCCAGAAAAAGCCCGCCAAACAAACTCAAGTCCTGAGCCCACAATGCTTTACATTTCATGCTTGCTTTTCTTTTTTTTTTTTTTTTATTCATTTTTTTTTTCTTGTTTTAGAACCTTTGTTTGTTTATTCACTCATTTTCATGGCCGGCTCAGCCTGCCCCGAGAGCAGGGCTGGCGCAGCATGTGGTGCCAGGGATCGAACCACGGTCCCTGAAGCTGCCCCAGCTTCCCCAAGCAGGCGCTTCAGACCACTGAGCCATCCCACCAGGCCCCCATGCTTGCTTTTCAATGTTTGCTCAGCTGTCCGATTGCTGGGGCAATGCCTGATGTACATAATTTAATAGAAAAAGTTGTTTGCTTGCTTCCTGGTTTCATGAATTTCAGACCGTAGCTGGCTGGCTTTATTCCTGTAGGCGTGAGATGAAGCAGAACATCATGGTGTAGTGGGGTGGTGGGATAAATATGCTGACTCTAGTGGCTGCAAATACCAAAGAAGAGGGTTCTCAGGCAAGACACAGACCCAGAATTCACATTCACATGGCTCACTTCCTTCCTCTGCCTGGGTGCAAACTGCGTATAACCCTGTCAGCTATGAGCACATGAAGAGGTAAACTGACTGAGATTAGCCCCTTCACAATTCTATCATCTCTTCAATATCTCTAATCATTCAAGTCGATAATTAAAATTAACTGGCATAGTATTCTTACCAGTTCCTACCACCTTTCATCTTTAATAAATACATTTTTCACATTCCCTCTCTCCAATATGATATTTTTCATCAAGGGCACTCAAAAGGGTTGAGGAAAAGTTAGTACGCTGTTACCACAGATTCATTAATCCCTCCAATAACAAATACCATTAGAATCTGGAGAAAAACCTTGCAATTCAATATTTGTTTCAAATTAATTGTGAAGAAAGAAGATGTGATGGGACCTGACGACTAATTGAATTGCTAGCAAAGGGAGAATCCCTGTCAGAAATCTGACAAGAGAAATCACAACCTTACTGCCTTTTGAAGAAGTTTTATACTTGGCAGCTTGCTGACATAATTCTCAGAAAAGTAATGAAGTGATTCATCATCTTCATATTTGATAATATATCCTTAAATTTCATTTAAGGACAGACAAATAAAGAATGCCATTTAGAAGGAAGTAATGAGTTTGAAAGACCAAAGAAATCTTAAAGAAAAACACACTATAAAGATAATATTCACTGCAAAGGCTATTACTATTGGTTATGGAGATTTGGAAAAAATCTTATATGTCAGCCTAAGTTAAAACACTGTACCTCAGTTTCTTATTAGTGTTGTTGTTGTTCGGGGCCTCAGAGAAGTGGAGAATGTCTGGCCTTGTAGAGTTGTGACTTTGCTTAGTTCGGTTCAAAGTTCACTAGGTGAGATATACACTGCCAAAACATGTTTAGATCATTATCTGCACATTCACAGTTCATATAAATTGATACATAAAATTAACTGTCACAAGTATTAATTTTAATCTGTGATCTGATTTTGGTTATATTTAGGTATTTAAATAATCAAAATGAACATGCGGTTGTGAATTTTATTTTATTTTATTTTATTTATTTATTTATTTATTTTTGTCTTTTTGAGACAGGGTCTCACTATGCAGTTGAGGCTGGTCCTGAGCTCACTTTTGTAGCCCAGGCTGGTCTCGAACTTGCACCAATCCTCCTGCCTCAGCCTCCCAAGTGCTGGGATTACAGGCGTGAGCCACCACGTCCGGCTACGGTTGTGAATTTTAAATGTACAAACAATAGTAATTTTTTTTTTTTCTACCTTTAAAAAGTATTTTCAGAGAATTGATTGGCTGCAGTTCAGTAACACTTGCCAGCACTGCCTCTGGAGTGATTCTGGATAATGTAAAGTACTTAAATATAGTTCATATTCTACCCTGGGGCCTCTCCAAGGTCTAATTTTCTCTTTCATGCATCTTGCCCCCACTGTACTGTAGCCTTTCAGCCACAAGGAACACAACTTATATCCTGTCATTTCCAAGACTCAACTTTTCTAGAATCTATTTTTAAAATTTAAAAAACATATATATTTAGTACAGGGTCTCACTATGCAGCTCAGACTTGTAGTGATTCTCCTGCTTTTGGCCTCCCAAATCCTGGCATTTAGCCCAGACTAGGTGGCGTCCTCAGCCCGCCTTGGGGCCAGGCATATGCCACATGTGGTGCCAACCTGCACTTGTTTAATCAGGCCTGTGGTCTACTGAGCTGTCTCGCAGGCCCTAGAATCTATTTTAAAATAGCTTTCTTTCCAGTCATCAGCCAATAATATTCAAGAGTTTTGGTCCTGGTCTCACAGATAATAGGTCTGTATCTCATCAAAATTTATGCTTTTATTTGTTTAAATGTATTTGGTTTTTACAGAGTTTCACTATGTAGCTATGACTCATAGCGATCCTGCTGTTTTCAGCCTTCCCAATCATGGGATGACAAGCCTATGCCACTATACTTGGGCTGGTGGACCATGTGGTGCCGGGGATCGAACCGCAGTCTTTGAGCCTAACAAGGCTTGTCTAAGCAGGAGCTTTAGTCTATTGAGTCGTCTCGCCCACCCGGAATTTATGCTTTTAGATTTTCTTTCTCATATGGCTTTTCTTCCATTTTCTCCCTTTTTTCTTCTCAAAATTTGAAGCCCATTGGCTGGGGAAATAGCTTGGTGGTCTAAGAAGCTGCCTGACAAGCACAAGGATCTGGTTGGTTTGATCCCCATTAGCACATGTCATGCCAACTACTGAAACTGCACATGGTGGTACACACCTGCAATCCCAGCACTGGAAAGACTAAGACATGAGGAGCACTGTGAGTCAAAACTGTAGAGCAAGACCCTGTACCTAATAAATAGATAGAGAATAGATAGATGATAGATAGATAGATAGATAGATAGATAGATAGATAATTTTCAAAGACCAACCCAAATCAAAATTTAGGGCTGGGCAACTAGCTCAGTGGATTAAAGCAACTGCTTAGGCAGATGCAGGGGCAAGAGGTTTGATCTCTGCTGTGCTATGTCAGCCCCAGCCCCAGGCATGCTGAGGAGACTGAGACTGGGCATTGTGGAGCACCTGTAATCCCAGCACTAGGGAAGCTGTAAACACGAAGATAACTATGAGTCTGATCTACTTAGTGATACCCCGTAGATCCTGTAAACCCTGTACTAAATACATCTAAAAAATAACAAAGTCCACTTGTAAGCACTGCCTTGCATGTAAGCTTAGCTCTCTATGTCTTTGCAACTGCTTTCAGTTGTCTAATCTCCACTGTGCTCCTAACTTTCACTACTGTACACCTGCATTTGCAAATGTGCCTTAGGACGTGATGACAGGAAGCTCCCAGCCAGCCAAGTGTTCTTATTAAATTCAGGATATTCCTGCTCGTCAATTCAGGCATTTATATTTCCTGGCAATCGTGTGACATTTTACTTGTTCATTCAGACTCACACATTCCTAGCCCACTACTCTCCGGAGTCTCTTCTCTCTTCAAATGTTTAATATCTCTTTTCTTTGGAAATGTCTTGGCGTTTCCTTTCATGGAGAAAATGGCACAGAGTACAAACTCCATTAAGTCCCATAAGGACAACATTGCTTTCTCACTTGCCTATAACCCTGTTAAATATAATCAATGTTTTGTTCCTATAATAGGAACACATTCTCTTGTCTAGCAGACTAACATTCCCATCTGAACACTTGAATCTATACTTTAGTCTGTTCTATTTTAATTACTCAATTACTTGACATCAGCAACTTTTCTTCTTTTGCAATTAAACTCCCTCACCATCTCTGGGTCTCTCCCATTAGAATACATACTTAGTACTAGTACTAACATTTTTTTAAAATTAACTTGATTAGTACCTCCAGTTACCACCTACCTCCCCTCATTCTTCATGGTAAAATACCACAAAAATGCGTCTATAGTGATTGTGTTCTTTTCCATTCTTTCTTGGAAATCTCCTGTTAGCTATTCCCCAGCCATAGAAGCACTCTCACATGGCCATGGCTCTCCTCCTTTCATAAATCTAGTGTTTGTTGTGAAGCTTCTCTCCCTCCATTTAGTCTTTTGCACCAGTGACTGTTAAAGCTTTTCATATGGTCTCAGGAAATGAGCGATTCTTGGGTTTCCTCCTCTTTCTTTGGCCTTTACTGAATTTTCTGTCTCTTCTAATTTTTACTTTTGTTAGTACCTATTTGTAGTATTTAGTGATCACACACTGTGAGGACTCAGGTTATGGAGTACACATAGCACACCTTCAATCATTTTTATTTTATTTATTTATTTATTTATTTATTTATTTATTTATTTATTTGCTTTTGTCTTTTTGAAACAGGGTCTCGCTATGCAGTTCAGGCTGGCCTTGAGCTCACTTTGGTATTCCAGGCTGGTCTCGAACTCGCACCAATCCTCCTGCCTCAGCCTCCCGAGTGCTGGGATTACAGATGTGCGCCACCACGCCCGGCTCCTTCAATCATTTTAAAGTACCCTTCTCTTGCCTTACTCCTTTCCATCTCTTGTTCCCCTTTGCTTTTGCAAAAGATCTACGTCCCTACTTACTACCATCAATTTTTATTTTATTCCTTAATTATATTTTGGGTGGCTAATATGATATTTATGCTTATGTGTTTGATTTATTTCATGTAACCATATAGACTCAAAGGCTATCCATTTTCCTACATATGATTGAATTTTATCTTTTATAACGGAAAGTGTTGCATTATTTATCAATACTTTGCATTCACTGTTCATTTATGACCATATAGGATACTTGCATATAGGAGGAGGTATCTCCTCCTACCTTTGGCTGCTTCTCTTTAAACATATCAGAGTTTCACATCTACATCTTCGGGGTTTGTTTTGTTTTGTTTTCTTTGCAGAACCATGGGTCTAACTCAGGACCTTGTACTTGTCAGGCAGGCACTTGTGCCCCTGAGCTATCTACCCAGTCCCTGCATGCTCTATTTCAGTGAGTACAAATTTGGGGCAATCTCATCTGTGTTAGTGACTGTTTTATGCTATGTACAATGGTAATATAGGACAGTAGGGTCACTGCAGGCTGACTGGAAGACAAGATGGAACCTGTGAACTAGGACGAGCCTGTCAGGAGAACAGGCTGATGCTGAATTAATGTGACCTGTTAATTAAAGCCAGAATGCAATTTCTACCACGCTGGATCTGGGAAGATATGAAAGACAGCAGCCATTCACTGCCACTGTGATCTTGCTGTGCTGCTGTCCTTTTGATTCTGCAGTGCCCCTCTCTGCTTATGGTATATATCTCTTTTTGCTTTTCTCTTTTCTTCATTCATTAATCTTCTTCTTTTACTTTAAGTAAACATTTGTATTTATCTATTTCATCAGCTGTTCCATCACGTTCTTGGGGAGGAGCACAGAAAGATCGTGTAACCATTTCACACTGAGTTATCTAGAAACACAGAGATTCCAATTTCATGTCTCCAGGGTCATACCAACCACCCCCGGGGGATATCTACTAGGATGTGTAACAGGAATTTGCTACATATTCACTCCATTACATTCTTAAAATCTCTGTTCTCTATTACTGGCTGTTAAATAATTTCAGAAGTGCAGATGATCAAGTTGAATCCTTTATTCTTGCTTTACTTGGTTCTTTTCCATCACCAACTCCTGTGGGTTCTGTCTTCAAAGAGTATTTATAAATAACCATAAACTGCAAACTCTGCCCCCACTTTGGTAGCATCCATTATCTTGTAACTCCAGGCTTCTCATAGGTCTCCTTTCTGATTTCCTTTGCCTTCCTGATCTTCCTTCCTCTCATCTATTTTCGCTTCACTTTCTTCACTGATCCTGTTAATGTATAAGTGTAACCCTTCTCTGTTGAAATCCTCCCTCTTCTTCAGAGCTTTACCTTCTTGTGACAATGAAGCAGAAGCTCCTTCTTTACCAGTATCCATCTGACCTTATCATCTACTATTTATTATTTCTTCCTCCATAGCTTTCTGCTGTATATACACTGGCCTCATGGCAGACTGCCTTACCAAAAGCAACAGCAACAACAACCGTAACAACAAGAACTGAGTGCTTTAGCTTGTTCTTTTTTTCTCCTTGAAATACTCTTCTTATGGGTCCTGTAAGAGCAGATCCCTTAATTTACATTATCTCAGAAAATGTCAGCACTTTTTAACCTTTCCTGTGCTACATATGCACTTCTGTATCTCTCTGAAATTGAAGGTGTATTTTCCCCCACTTAGTGACTTTTTATTGTGTTCTATGTTCTGATAATACAGTTCACAGTGCTCTCAGGTTTGATTATTGTGTTGTTCAGTTCTAAAGTATCCTAGTCTCCCCGTCCTTTGGTTTCTATCCCCCACACTCTCGCTGCCTCTGCCTCTGTCTCTGTCTCTCTCTGTCTCTGTCTCTGTCTCTGCATTTCTTTCTTACTTTAAGCAATCTGTCTTTTCACCTGCCCAGATTAATTTGTGTGAATACTGGGCAGCACATACACAAAAGTTATAAAGTAATCTGGGGTCTATCACTTCCATATGGAGATTTCCTTTTCATTTAGAGATTGACAATGGGTAGTAGTAGTCTAGAGATTATCTTAAGCCCACTTCAGAGAGTAAGGGGTATTAATCTGAGATTTCCCAGGTTGGCTTTCTTCAGGGACCTCATCTAATTCAGATCATATTTAATTTCATATGAATATAACCTTGGAGTCCCAACTGAAAGCATTAAACAGTTAAAAACAACAAAAACGTTCTCCCTTGAGAGGCCTCACCTCTTGCTTATGTATTCTAATCCTATAAGTTTTTTGAATAAAATATGCAGCATCTGAGATTTACTATAAAATTTCCACAATAAACAAATACTCATACTGGAAGAAGATCTCTCTCTCTCTCTCTCTCTCTCTCTCTCTCTCTTTCTCTTCTTCTTTTAGATTTTTAGGCCATTATTCTTCAGTATTATTATTTTATAGTGACATTGCACAGATTTTGAAAAACTTTACATTTTTTTCTGCACATATTTATCTGGAATATTGGTTTTAATTATTTTGTATATTTTTTCTATATGTTTTGAATCTATTATTCTATCTTGCTTTCTTTCTCCATTCTGCAATCATGGTCATACAAATGATATCAAACAACAATTTAGACATTTTATCACTATGAAGAAATTAATCATGAATACTTTTCTTAATTTATGCATTAGTCATTAAGCAAGTAAAAACATGGAAATAACACGGAAAAATTCAAATTGTTATTGATTTATTTTTTAAATTAAATAATTTATTTTGAAGAATCAAAACAAAAGAAAAAAACAAATAGCAGAGAGGGTCGGGCTAATAGCTCAGCAAACAAAAGCACCTCAGGCAGAGCTCAGCAGCTGAGACTGAATCCCTAGCATGCTCTACGGGCCCTGCCTCCAGGGCGTGCTGAAACTGGGGGTCCTGGTCTGTGCCTGTAATTCTAGAACTTGGGAGGCTAAAAACAGGGGAAACACTATGAGTCTAATCTGTGTAATGAGATCCTGTAGACCCTGTACTGAATACATAAAAATATGAATAACAAATTAACAGTGGTTATTATACTATTTATTTTTTTCTTCAAATCTATTGCTCAGAATAACCGTTATAGCGATGTGAAATTGTACAAATAACTGACTGTTCTCATTTGCTTTTAGTAAACCTTATTTTTCTCTTGGCTTTTTCACTTTTTTAAACATTTATTTTGAAGGGAATGTAATAATAATTGATAAGACACTAGAAAAGGAAAACCAATGTCTAAGCATTCAAGTTGTTTAAGGCATAGTAATTGAGTAGGTTGCAGTCCTACGTGCCTACAATTCCATGTAGGGCATGTCCTACATGCCTAATATACATGTGAGCACTCAGGTTGGCCTAGGAGGATCACAAGTTGGAAGCAAGCATGGGGTAATGACTGAGACCTTAACTCAAAAAGAATAATAATTCCAAAATATATTTGAGAGGCTGAATATACCAAATTCCCTGAAAGATACATAGCTGTACCTGCCACAGGTGCACATTCTGTAGATAGGGGAATGAATTAGCTGTCAACAGATGTATGAAGCTACATTGTAGGTGATACTGTTGACCAGTGTCTTTTAAACATCAACCTCGAAAGAAAACCTTTTGCATCTTGTCTTTTATTATGACTGTGTTTCTTACAAAAGGATTGTGCGATTCTTGCTACTAAAGCAACACCCAAAGAAGAACAATTTCAGAATCTCAAACATCTGAAAAATAAGTTGTATGACTAGGGTAAGGAATGGGCTGCAGAACACGTCCACGAGGTATCCAGAATGTTACCAAGAGGGCTTTTAGTTCTTTATTTATTATCACAACTTTAGAACTGGCAAATAACTAATCTATGCTATAGAAAAGCTTATGAATAGAAAAAGACTAGAATCTCAGAGAAGAGAACGTTTTAGAATGAGTGATACTTCACATTTGCCTCTTCTAAAAAAAATTTGTCAGACTTACAATCGAATAAGGTCAGCAAGACCTGCAGAGTATAAGTAGAGAAGAAGACTAGCTACCTCATAACTTTCTCTTGAGTGTACTGTTCACATTGATATTCATATCCCACTTCCTACAACTTCTGTAAGTTATACTCTGGAGGAAACGTTTCCATTTTATTGATGGAAAAGATAGGATGGAGATTGTGACCTAATCAAAGGACAGAAACAACCTAGAAGAAATGATCAAGCACTCAGTCATTCTTTTGATATGTGACTGCTAACATAGTCACTCCAGAATTCATATTACAGATTCGCAGTTGCTGTCCAGAACTACAGTGGTTATGTAAACCTGAAGGGTGATGTGAAATGCACAGCTTGCATTCAAAGCAATAAACCCAGGGTTAAAGATTCTGTGCAAGCAGTAAAGAGAGATATGTTGAACACAGTCAGTGATCGATGTAAAAAGGATTGTGGAAAAGTTCCTCATCCTCCCTCACCAAGATTTTGTCCCCATTCCTGGATCTACCATAATGTTGTGTGATTATAAATTTGGTGTTGAGTCAGCTGAAACAATCTGAGATCACTTTATAAAGATGTTAATTTGAATGATTCAAATAGAACATTTGGAAATGGCAGAGGAAATTAACATGGCTTACATGAGTTCCTCCATGAGTAATGAGGCCTCATTGGACAACACTGAAGATGAACGGCCAGACTAAAATTATAATAGTATTGAAAATTCAGCAGAACACAGGTCTACTTGCAGCATTTGCAGTTGCAGTCTCTGCTGTAGGTATCTCCTTTCATTACTTCACTGATTAAAATGAAATAGTTTCCTGATCATCCAGCAAAATTGATCAACAACTGTGAATAGTAAGGTGGTAAATAATCCACCTCCATTTAACACAGAAACAGCCACATATGCTGCCATAATGAGCATCAGGTATGTTTCAGGCTGATGTGAAATCACCAGCTGCTTTGGTTAGCCCTGCTTGTATTAGAGATAGCCTAAGTTTTCAAAAATAAAGATATAGATTTAGATGAGAGTGCATGTAACTCATCATTGTTTATTTCTAAAAACATTTAAAAAGTGTTATAACAGAGACTTTAGTCTTGTTAATCTGAATCACATACTGATCAGTTCATTAAGCATTTGAACAGTTATTATAAACTATAAAATATCAGTAACAGAACATCTCTCAATTGCTACCACGTGGGGCAATAATTTGTGGAGCACCTCCATCCCCTGGGACCCATGTAACGTACATTCACTTGCAATGTATTGTATATTTTATTCTAACTAAGGAATAAAAAACTGGGCCGACCTGTTAGCTCAGCAGATTAAAGCGACTGCTTTGGCACAGTGAGTGTCTGAGGTTTGATCCCTGGCCTGCCACACCAACCTCACCCACGGGGTCGCTGAGATGGCATTGAGACTGTACACACGTCATCCCAGCCCTTGGGAGGCTGAAAAGAGGAGAATCACTGTGAGTCTGATCTACACAGTAAGACCCTGTAGACCCTGTATCTCCCATATTAAATTTATTAAAAAACAAAACAAAACTGTAAAACCTTTCCAAGAGGCACAAGTCAGTACAGAATGATTGAATTATGTTCTTTCACAGGTTAGTATATCATAAATATATATTTAATATGTTGAATAAAACGTTTCCTTACATCAGCATGTTGCACTAAATTCCTTGAAATCATTAGTTTCAGAAATAAAATCTCCTTTTGAATAGGTTCAAAAGAAGCAGGCAAAAGCTTCAAGCCCCACGTGTCTGTCTCGTCACAACTACAAAAAAATGAATGTATTTAAAGTTGGGAATCACTAACAATATTTTAAGCACACCAATGGAACGGGGTTTTCTGGATGTTAAATACCAATAGCTGCAAGACCATATGCAGTTTGCCTCGAACCAGACACAGGAAGACAGATGTGAACATGAGATGGTTGATTACCTTGTTTATAGTACTTTGTAGCACCTCACAGAAATATTCCAAACATTGGCCCAATTTATAGTTATCAATAGGCACCATTGTCCTGTAACTGGATGTCATCCACAAGGTAAAACTAGAAAACAGAAAACATGAGCAATAATGTCTGGAAAAATTAAACCTTGTGTTTAGTTCTCTGGCTTCTCATCACCAGTACAAGAAATGAAGGATAGAGCCACAGACAGATGTAAAAAGAAACATATGGAATTCCTAAGGGTGAGAAATATATTTATTTAAAGAGGAAAAACTTGGGAGGTGTTGAGCAATACAGAACTGATTTGATAGAGCACTCTCTAAAAAGACCAATGAACTGGAAGCAAGATCTAAAGATATTACAAAAGAACAATAAGCAGAAACAAGACCTACAAAGCATTAGAAAATTAATGTGGTAGGCAGCTGAATTAAAAATATTATATGCAATTAGATAAGCCCAGACCCTCAAAGGAGACGGCATGGAAGACAAAATATCTTACAACTCTGAGTGATAGATGCTCCCACTGTGGGCCAAACCTAAAGACCAATGATCAAACAAATGCTTACTTTCCAAAACATAAATATCTGATATTAATTATCACCTTCAGGAAGCTAGGAAGAATCACCAATCCAACTACTATTGGCTACTGGATAAAATCATGATGCCTGATTGCTACATGATTTGCTGCCCCATTTTGTTCTGGATTTAATCGAGTTTACCTTCGCAGCAGTGCTTGTAAACTTATTGGTTGACCCTAGTTTTGTTCTACCTCATGGTCACTTAGGCAAGTTCCCATGTTCTCCACCATAACCCTGCGTCTCCACATGGTTGTACTCTGTAAAAATCGCTGGCAGAGAAAGATTTCCAGAGCAAACCACTAGAGTCCCCTTTATGTCCCTCTCTTCGACAGAACTTTTATTTTCCTCAATAAATATTCTGTTCTTAACTTCCATTTGTTCCTAAAGTTCATTCTTCAGTTTTAGGTAACACAAGCTTGTTTGAGGTGCCTTTCAGGTTGGGAGTTTCATTTCCCTACATCATTTGGAGGTTACATCAAGATCATTGGACATAGGTATGAGTTTGCTATTCTTTCAGACTCTAGATTGGGACTCATTCAGGCAACAAATTTTATGCTTCAAATATTGATAGGTCTTTGTGCATTGCTTATAGATTTTTATGTTTTCCCTCATACTGTTTTGTCTCATATAGTTCTGTTAAAATTGTTTACAATTGTTTATGGTGTATCCCTTATATGGTTTTGTTAAAATGTTGGTCAAAATGTTGGAGAATTTAAGTTAAAACATGGAAATGTTATAAGATCATATTTCTTTAATGGTACACTTCTGATTGTTTTGTATTTGTATATGTTGCATATGTAATGGTATTTCTTACTTGAATGTAGACAATAGCACTAGAGAGAATAGTGTTAATATGCCTCCTAGTGGAGTTTGTGATATAAAATTCTGTAAAATGGGACTTTTACATCTGGCTCAGACTTAGACAATATACATGCCTATATATGAAACACAGAACTCCTTTTTCCAACTAAATGACATCAGGTTGGCAACCGTTATTAAAGACTTGAAGGACAGGTTTCACTGGAGCAGATTGGCTCTGATTCCTCTCTACATACTAGAGGAAATGTCAGGCCTCCTCTGCTTCAGTTTTATTTCTTTGACCCTACTCCTAATTTTCCTACCTTTTTGTACTTCCCCTCTTAGAGTCGTGTAAGAATACGAAAAGTCTAGACTCTTTCAACTAAGTGAGGCACTTAGTAAATGAGTGTTTGTTAACAACCAAGACAGGGAAGTCATTTTAGAGAAAGGACGGTGCTTGGTCAGAGGAGACAAAGGAGCTATGCCTGTCCAGAAGAACACATATAAAAGCCCTGTTCCAGCTCAGTGTTCTGAGAAGGTCTTCTTCAAGAGGCTAAACCTGAGGAATAGTGGAAAGTATTGAATTCTGGGTGATGCTAGAAGGAGCTATCTCAAAAAGCAGCATACTTATGGGACCAAAGTACATTTAGTATAAGGGAAGATCTCCAACATTTTCTCCTAGGACTAGTTATCATTTTGCTGGATAAAAGCTAAGATTTTGGCTTTAAAACTTTTACTGTGAAGTGATAGGTAATCTTGTTCTGATTTTTAACTATCCCTCATAGAACTTGGACAAACAGTGGTTACTCTGCCAGCTAATAAATGTTCATAAAGTAGCTGCAACTCTGAAGCAAAGGACAGATTTCCCCATCATCTTTTCAGTGAATTCCCAATGAAGCCAATGGCTGATGGAATGTAGACCAGAGAGACAACTGGATTCCTTTCTGGACACTGATCTTCAATAGAAACTGAGAACACCTGAGGGGTCATGGCCGGGACCACTCACAGGGGGATATCCAAAGGTGTTTAGTGGAAAGTGGCTCGAACCACTGAAAGATCTCCAATTGTCTATCATCCTTTTCATCTCTTTTTGCTAGTAAACTAGAAATTCTCCCTAAGCTTTTTAGGAGAATCACTTAATTAGTCACTACTTCAGAAATTAGGCTGAAGCAGCTTGCAGTAGTTTACATTCCACAGTAGCTATCAGGGGAATGACTTACATCTGTGCCTTACACGTTGACTAAGAATAAGAGACTTTTGCTACACTTAATAAAAGTGTTTTGGCCAACATGTAAAATGTGATTGCTAGATGAGTAAACGTAAATTTAACCTGTAAGCTCCAAAGACTAAATACAGCTTAATCCTGCTAGTGGGAAAGGTTGCCCTGGTGAGTAGAAAGAAGAACACAAGTGTCTTAGTAATACCTTTGCCCTAGGGACCAGGACAAAGTTCTTCCAGTCAATTGTCTCTTTTGTCTATATCCAAAGTTGGTCTCCTTCACAGCACAGCAGAATTGCTCTGCTTCCCTTCTTATGGAATCTTTATGCTTCCTTCTGTAGACATGCCTGTCACCAAACCTAGTGTACCTTGTACTGACAAGTATTCAGTCGGAGTAAGTGCACAGTGCATAATATGTTTTGGGAGATAAAAACCATGTGCCAGTTCAGGGGTGAATAGGCTGGTCGGATCTTTGGTCCCCTGTCTCCAAATGAGAACCTACCTGATCTGGAGTACTCTGCTTGCCATGACTTGCCAGATAATCAATAGAAATAAGGCGGGGATGTTCTAAACTTTCTGTTGTTTTCCAGATATGGGCATCTCAGTCAAAGCCTCCTACTCTTTTAGAGTATATCACTAAACACTGAAAGAAGTTTGATCCTCACACACTGAAAAGCAGACCTTTTGTATTTTTTGTATGTGTACATGGCCTGTGTACCCACCAGAACCAAATGGAATGCAGAGGGAAGAAATAAATTTTCTATTCTTTGACCACTAAAATGAGACTTTAAAAAAAGAAGTAAAATGGTTAGAACCCTGTTATGTTCAAATCTTTCTATATTAAGAAATATTTTATCTATGTTCAAGGTATAATTACATTCCACAGGAGGCCACCTATGTTTCTATGTCTCTTTCTCTCAATTAGTTAAAATTGATCACTAGAACTAGAACTAGGAAAATTTTGATGACCCTGATAAGTACATTGATGTCTTTAGAGGATTTAGTAAGGCCTATAAGCTCGAGTGGAAAGATATAATGTTAATCTTAAATCAAACATTGACCTCTAATAAGAGACAGACAGAATTACAAGCTGCCATTATATTTGGGGATAAATATTGTTAATTTTAAACAATCAGAATATAGACAGCCAGGAGAACATTTGGTTCCCATGAGAATCCAAGAGGCTCCTACTGAAGACCGCTGCTGACCTAACAGCCAGGCATGAGATCGAAATATATCCTAGCATGTATTCTTGAAGATCTAAAAAGAACTAAAAGAAAGCCTTTTAGTTATTTAAAACTTTCTTCTTATTAGGAGAAAGATGAAAACCTCTGTGCTTATTTAGAACATTTAATAGAGGCATACTTCCTTAGATCCTAATTCAGTAGAAGGTAAGATTATTCTTAAAGATAAATTAATTACTCAGCCAGCCCCAAATATTACAAAAGAGCTACAAAAGATAAGTTTGTTGCAGACAGCTCATTTGATACTTTAGTAAAAAAATGCCTCCTTAGAAATCTATAGTCAGGACTGGGAGAAAACTAAAGAGAGACAGCAAAAAGACTTAGAAAAACACAGCTGCCTTTGCTGTAGCACTAAAAGAAACAGACTTTAAGTCTAAGTCTTGGGGCTCCAAGATGAACTCAACGACAGCACTCATCTGATGCCTTTTCCAAAAGCCAGGCCACCTTAAAAGGGACTTCTGCAAGTGACCTCATAAGCCATGCCCTAACTTCCAAGGCAGCCACTGGCAGTGAGCCTCCCCTCTGAGGTGGAGGCCCCAGAGCTCAGACTCAGCTCTCAGGTGACCCATTCGGACTCAAGGGCCCTCCGCCTGCATCCTCCCTCTGGCCAGACTGCAATCTCTACCTGTTATCTCTATGGAGGAGTCCTGGGTAATCATACCTACAGAAGGAAAAGTAACCCAGCCTATTGCTGGACAATGGCACATGTCTTTTTGTCCTTCTCTAATACTGGCCTTCTGGCCAATAGTCATAGCTCAATAGAAATAGGCTTCAGGAGATACTCTGCCTTAGCTGTAACTGAGATAACTTTCTCTCCACTCATTTCTTTTAGTTATGCCTACAAGCCCAGCTGTCATCCTGAACAAATTTTATCCTGGCTAAATGATACAATATATTTAGGTTGCCAACTAATCAAAATTATTCCAAGATTGGTTTTTAAAAGTATTATATTATTTTTCATGTACAAGATTTAAAATAATTTCACTGGTTAGAATATGTTCCCAAGGACAAACAGAAAGAAAGAAAGAAAAAAAAAAAAGGTCTATAAACACTGGCTACAGTGTCCAATAGCTTTGGGCCTATATAGAGAGCCAGGCCTTGTATTTGAAACTTAGAATTCCTAACAGCAGTATTAGAAGAAAAAAAAAAATCCCTCAGCAGTGCTCCTTACTTACTGCGGGACCAATATCTAAAACAGTGAATGGGACATTGGTTTAATCTGACTGAATCTTATCTATTTCATAGGAAATGCAAAAGTTCATCTGGCTAATTTCTGATGTAACTCAAGCATTTCTTGATAATCGTACAGGTATGACATTTGAGATTTCATTTCTCAACAGTAACATTGTCTATTGTTTTATAAAAAATATACTATGCATGTTTTGACTGGTAAAAAATAGACTACATTTTAAAAGAAATATATGTAATGATTTCAGTCAACATTTACAAATGTTTTCAATTAAAAGCCAAAAATAAAGTGTTTCTCTATTCTCTTACTTATAGGTATTTTGTGAATTTCTAACTCTGAAGTTAAAAGCAAAAGTAGTAAATTTTCAGTTCAAAAACATATAAGTAAAAAAATACTTGCTGATATCTTTGCTATTTAAAAGCACTGATGGTAAAATAAGGTATTAATCTGGTCTTAATAATTCCTCTAAATTTAGAGGTTATTCTAACTAAAGCTAGAAAGACATATAGCAAACTGTCAGACTCCATAAATAAAGGGGTTTAAAAGTCAGTGAGAGCCGGTGAGATGGTTCAACAGTCTAAAGTGCTTGCTTAGGAGGAAAGCTTATGCAAAGACAGGGACCATGGTTCAATCTCCGGCACCACATGCTGTGCCACCCCCACTTCCAGGGCAGGCTGAGCTGTCAATAATAATAATAATAATAATAATAATAATAATAATAATAATACAAAGCAAACAAAAGAAAAAAAACTAGCCAGTGGCTTACAAGCACTATTCCATAAAAGCAGTTTATAAATTTAGCTATTAGCACGAATGTTCGTGCTTTGATTATACATGCTCTGATTTCTCAGAAAATTCGTTCTTTCCTAAAAGATGCCAATGCAGATTTGTCAGTAGCTGCCCAGTCAGTGGCCCTCCTTGCAAACCAGGGAGTATTCATTTCCAAATGAGTCATGAAAACTTCTAAATAGTCATTTTGTAATTACAAACTTTAAGAAAGTTTATTACTTTGCCCATCTTTCTACTAATGTCTTGATAACTTTTCAAGATATTAGACATCAAATCAATGATATGTCAGACTCTGAAGCACCCCGAACCTTGTCCCTATCAGCTTTATAGGAAGCCATTACTGACTCCTTGTGGTGGAAATTGTTGATCTTGTTATTTGTTCCATGTGTACTTAACTGCCTCTTTGGATTTTTCTTTTTCAGACTCAAAGATATATACTTACCTAAGATAAAAGTGCTTGTTGTCTAATGAGGGCCTTTATGTAGAATCTCTGGAGAGTATCTGTGAATGCTGGTTCACAACTGTGACAACTTTTAGCCTGAAAATGCCATAGCAGTCATCTCCCAGTATTCCCTCGTAGCACTTTGGGTTACTTCTTGGAGGAATGTTGTAGGCGTCTGAATTACATAGAAATATTATATCCAGTCAGACAGAGTCAGGCCCTCAAAGAAGACATCATGGAAGTTACGGTACCTGACAACTGAGAGAGATGGATGCATCTGTTGTGGACCAAACCTAAAGACCAAAGATGGAAGAAGTGTGCACCTCACTAAAGATGAGTATCCAGGATTTATTACCACCTTGAGGAGGCTAAGAATAAAATCGCTAATCCAACCATTACTGGCTACTAGATAAAGTTCTGTTCTATATTCATGGCCACTTGCTATGGAACTTGCTTCCATATTTGATCCTGGATTTAATCAATTTTATCTGAGCAGCAGTTCTTATAACTTTATTGGTTGACCATCGTTCCATCCCACCTAATGCCCACCTATTATGGTTTGTGTCTAGTCGTCCCCGCAAAGCCTCATGCAGTTATAGGGCAGACTTCTAGAGTCTGTGATTATCTTATGATCTACTGGGATTATAGGTGTGAATGCCGCTGGTATTATGGGTGTAAGTGCTCTGGAATTATTCATGTGAGTGCTACACCCAGCCTGGGTGGATAACCTGAATGCAACATAAGGAAGACAGACTTGCTCTCTCTAGTCATTGCTGCTTTACTCCTTCTTTTGTTCTCTGCTCTTTGCAGGCAAAATGAGTACCTTCCATGTACCACTCTGCCTTGGAGATGGCTGAGTATGGATAAAACCTCCATTAACTGTGAGCCAAATAAACTTTGCCTTCTTTCAGTTTGAGTGGCAGGTATTTGTCTCAGCAATAAGAGAACAGCTGAGATACCACCTGAGCGAGTTCCCATGTTCTCTATCTTAGACCTGCCTTACCACATGGTTTTACTGTATAAAAATCCCTTGAAGAGGAAGCTTCCCTGGGCAACCCACTCAGGTCATCTTTCTGTCTCTGTCACAGACAGAAGCTTTTTCTTCCCCCCAATAAATATTCTGCTCTTAATCTCCATTTGTTCCTAAAATTTATTCAATTTTACAGAACACAAACTAATTCCAGATACTTTTCAAGTTGGGAGTTTCAGTCTCCTATAATATTAGGAGATGTGAAGAGAAGAACTGTAAGGACTGGTTTTATTTGGAAGATAAAATAAAGAGAATGGAAGAGAAATAATATTTTAAAAGGTGGCAGAATTTTCTCGATTTGTTGCAAAAAACAGAAATTCAGAAATTACATCATGTTTGAAACATATCTAGATATCCAGCACTAGGCCAACTATGTAAATGGCATGATAACAAACAAAATTTTAAAAACAATAGAATGAGTTAAAGAGGTCTTCTATGAACATAACACAGTCTACTACATAATAGACTTCTCAACAGCAATAATGTCACCAAAAGGTGGCAGAATAGTATCTTCAGAATTTAGTTTAGAATTTTCACAAAACAATACTGACCAACAGAACTTCAGCAAGAAACCTGCAAAACTTTGATCTTTATCAAAGAATATTACTCCAAACAGATGATATGAAGTGAGAAATTTCAATGAAAAATGTAAGTACATTTAAGGTATTATTTGTATAAAATAATTTAGTAAAAGAAGTACTTATAAAAACTTGAAAATAAGTATAAAATTAAGTAAATATTGTACAAGGCATATTTTCAAAACAGTAATCATTAATGCATATGAATTGCAAAACTTAATTGAGCTTTACTGTGGCTTTTCCATACATGCTTATATTGTGGTCCAGTCATTTCTATATGGTTGCACCCCATTTTGTCTGCAGACACGTGCCTGTTCAAAGACCCCTTTTGTTTCTTTAGTAGCCCCTAAGTCATCTGTATTAAAACCAGGTTGTCTACATTGATTTAATTGTTAGGCAAAGTTTGCAAACCTTTCATTAAAAAAAAAAGTCAAAAGTATTTTAAATTCTTCTAACAAGACTTTTAGCATGAGAAAAATGAATTAGAGCAGGGAAAATTAAACCTGAACCTCCATAGGCCTGTGAGCAAGACTCTGCCCAAATGTATTTCCAAGCACAAGTAATCTGAAGGAATTTTTCTATGGACATTTTCATTACTGTTGATTTATTTTCTTCTATCCCACTGAGAATTTACTTTCCAAGAGGTCCTCTATGATGAGTGGAGACCAAACATAATTAATTGCTCATGACCTATTTGGAAATCTAAATGAAAGTCCAAGAAGATAGGTGCTCAGATGACAATTCGTAGGTAGGGAGAGAAACAGATTTGGAAAATTTAGTCAAGCAATTTCATAACAAGTATAACAAGATTTAATATGTTTTTTAAAGAAATTGTGTCCTTCATTGATTTTTTTCTCTGATTATGGAAAATGATTAAGTTCATATATGTTACACAATTTATTTCAAAAATTATATCTTGTTTTACAAGCCCATATTTCATTTAAGAAATATGTATTAATAATATTTGACCAATGGTAAGAATTAGCATAGAGTTCAAAAGCAAAAGTATGACTAAAAAGGCAAAAGGAATACTTTAAAAGTCTTTGTTAAGAATTAGCATATGTATTACCTGGATTCTCTTTCTGTAATATACTTTATCAAACCAAAACCAAGTTAATGTTTAATGCTGAATCTTCATTGTTCTCAGGAATGCAAAAAGCAGCGCCCTGGGTGTATCATCATAACAATGAACACTGTCAACTACAGCACATATACCTGAAAAATTAGCACCATAGATGGAAATTGTATTCTTTTTGGTCCTTCCTTGAGGAAAGGAAAAAAAAATCGCCATCTGTTTCTACTTGTTCATGCATGTTTCTTATGAATATGGAAAACAGAAAGAGGAGAACTTCAAAATTCTCTATTTCCAGTTCGGTGAATTTTGATGGAAAATTCAAAGATGGGGGTGAGGTCTGTATACGTCCTCCTCCACTCCCCCGTCCTGATGATGTGCACTGCATTTGATGCCTTCTCTGCACTTTGTTCCATCAAAGATATTGCACTTGCAAATGCTCATGCCTGCATGCCTGTTACTGACCCTTGCCATATACATTGAACAAGAAGAACTTCTCACAAATCTGAATAACAATCTTCCTGGGAAGAGAAAATAATTTTCTGATTTTTCTATCAAAGACAAAAAATGTTAAGGGAGAAACTTTCTGATAAAGCCCTGACAATCCCAGTATAGTGCCTAAATACTGTGACAATACAGTGAAATTTCAAAAGTCTTGGATCACAGGGATCCTGGATTTGTGCAGATTATTTCCCAACTATAATCTTCAGATCATCAAGTTTGTTTCTTTGTTTGTTTTGCATATTTTTTTTTTGCAATTTAAACTTTAATGTGGACAATGCTAAAATATTCTGATAACTACTTATGCCTGTCAATTTGATATTTATCCTGAAAATTCTATACATGCTTGGTTTTGGTTCATGGTTGTGTTTGATACATTAGGTCAAGGCTAGCTTATAGTCTCTGAAGTTTCAAGCAAACATGAACACAGAGATGACACAAGTGAATGGTGCAGATGTGTTTCAAGTCCCTAAAGACTTGGTGTTAAATCACTGACTGTGTCTACAATGAGGTCATATAGGGAGGCCTTGGTCAAGGACCTGGGCTTTCTTTGAGGAAAATGAGAGGTAGAGAAATCTAGTGTGGCCTCTGGGTAACGTGGGTTTGTGAAGTGAGGAATCAGTTGTGATAATCTTTTCTTCCCGTAGAATTCTAAGAATAGAGAACATCAGAGTTGGGGCTTGTATCCCATTTACACAGTGGTCATAGTCTCTTTATATCTCTCTTCTCTCTAGTTTTTGTGTGTGTTGTTGAAATTTGACAGCTAATTAGTTCTGTGCTGTTAGTAAGAATAATCTTCTACTGAAGAAAAACCTATCTCTTAATTATAACGTAAAATATAAATATCTATAAAGAATTTTAGCATGTTTTATTGAATTTTGTCAAGAGAAGTGCAAGCTATTTCCTTAGGGCATTAGACATTGGTCAAGTTCCAAAACAGTAATTTTTCAAAGATTCTGGTAGTAGAAATCATTGTCACTTTCTACTAAGGGCTGCACCATAATGCCATCAGCTTCATTTCCATTCTATAGCATTCTAAGTGGAAAAAAAATATTTAAAAAAAAGTAAGAATTTCTACTACCACAGAATCTGATGGAACATTTAGCCTATCCCAGTTACATATACATTACTTATTTTGAGGATTAAGCATATCATAGCAAATATATTCAAATTATACACAGAGAGATGGCAGATAATTTTAATATACCATGTAATATCAATATAAGTTTTTTATGGAGTAAGATTAAGTTAAAAAATTGGGAGGGGGTAGATACGGCAATGGTTTTCTGGCATACACATAATATGATACAAAAATAGATTTTGGCAGCTGAGATTTTTGTCACCTACCAATTTATGATCTCAATGTAGCAAAGATTTGGACTCAGAATCTTTTCTGTCACTCAGTCTGGTGCTCTTGTGGACCACAAGAATATCTCCCATGCATAATGAATATGTTAATAAGTCTCTGCTGCCAACCTTAGCTAACTTATTCCCTCTACCTATTTCATAAAAGTATATATTGTCTAAAGGAATTTAACTCCAATTATTCTCCTCTATATGATTGAATGTTGTGTTTTTCTAAAGTAAATTAAGTTGATACATCATAGCTCTATGTAGTTCAGATAGTTAGATACGAGATTCTTTAAACAGTGAATATTTACATCACTAAGTCACAGGGTGCTTTGTCAGTGAAGAATTTTGAATATAGTATTTGATCAATTTTCAAATACTGCTATTTAATATTTATTCTGTATTTTAAGAAAATATACAGCTTCCCTCGCTTAAAGAAAAGTATAGTGATTTAATATTTTAAAAACATTTGCATAAATTCTTATAATGATTTTAGAAGCCTAACATACACATTTAAATGATCATTGGAGGCTAAAAATACATCTGACTTGTTATTATATGAATTAGTAATATAGCAACACTGATATAATAGCATATTGATATAAGGGAATGAAACCCCCTACCTGAAAGGTACCTGGGAGGAGTTTGTGTTCTCTAAAACAGAACAATGAATGTTAGGAACAGAGGTAAAGAGCAGAGTATTTACTGGGTGAAAGAAAGCTTCCAAGAGAGGAACAGAAGCGGGACCTGAATAGTTTACTGCAGGAATCTGCCATTCCTAGGGACTTTCTTATAGTGCAAAACCATATGGTGAGTAGGATATAAGGTGAAGAACATGGAAACTTACCTAGCTGAGCAAAAGGTGGGACAAAACTGTGGTCAGTCACTAAGGTTATAAGCACCATTGCTCAGGTAAAATTGATTAAATCCAGGATGAAATGAGGAAATGAGTGATGTGGCAATTGGGCAAAAATATAGAACATGAATTTATCCAGTAGCCAATAGTGGTTGGTTTGATGATTCTTCCTGGCTTTCTCAAGGTGATGATCAATCCCTGATGTTTATCTTTAGGGAGGTGAGCATTTGTTCAGTTTTTGGTCTTTATTCTTGCCCACAGCTGGAGCATCCATCTCTCTTATAGTTATAAAGTATATTTCTTCTGTGCTGTATTATTGGGGGCCTGCTTATAATATTTCTGCATAATTCAGCTGCATACAACAATATCAGAATAGTTATAGTTCCATTTAGACAAATAAATTGCTACATGTTATTTTATAATAAATCTGAAAATAGTGTAAAGCTCAGACAAATAGTATCTGAAAGAAATTGTTGTTTAATTTTCCCCTTTAATAAATTCAAAGTGAAGAACTCATAACTGATACAACTGTTCTAGCATGACTTCAGCAACTTCACCATTTCCTTACCTGTCTGAGAAGCATACCGCGTAGTTTATGATCAGCGTGCTCATCAGCTGGTGATAACTGCTAGTCATGGCCATTCTCCAGGGAGAAGAAAAACATAAGGGACAGGAACTGAAGATCTTACATGTCTTCATTTATTCATTTACTGTCATTATGAAAGATACTTCATGTTAAGTAATTTCTATACATAATTTTACATTCAGTGAACATTTTATTTTTAGTATCTCCTATTAGATAAAGTATTTATCTTACCATTCCTGTAGTAGAAAGAGTCAAGTCAAAAAATTCATAAATAGTGAGATGCTAATTCCATTTCCTGTTTTTTCTCCCTAATTAAAGCAGTCTAAGAGTTTATTTAATTGATTTTCAAATTGCATGGTCAAGAGGACAGTATTTAAAGACCTACTTCTTGTTCTGTGTATAATTCTCATACTACCAGCCAGGCTGGCTTCAACCAGCTTAGATTATTGCTCATTAGAGAAGACATGCCACAAGGTTAGCAATATCACAAAATTGAAGAGACAAATTTGGTGCTTGGAGGTCGCAAACAGTCACAAACTTCAAGGCCAAAATCTCAAGTTCTTACCTATGGGTACATAATAATTTGTTGAGGTGAAAAAGACAAAATAAATAAGTACTAACTCCTCAAAGTAGAAACCTACATTAATCAGTATTGAAGTGGTTAAAGGTCAAAATGTGGAAAATAGAGGGGCCAGGGAGATAGCACAAATGCCTGCCTGGCAAATGTAAGGTCCTGAGTTCAAACCCTGGTCCTGCCAAAAAAAAAAAAAATGTAGAAAATAGAATGTGTAGGAAGCAGATGAAAGAGATGAAGAGCAGGAAGAGCAGAGGAGACAGAGGAAAAGCGAGCGAGGAAAAGGAAGAGGTGAAAAGGAAGAGTGGGAAATAGAAACAAAGAGAAATAAGCAAGAGAGAAGGGAATGGAGGAAATCATGAGAAGGAAGAAGTAGAGGAAAGCCTAACATTTCCCAACTTTCCCTGGTGATCTATGATAGAAGTAAAGTATAGATGTCGGAATAACTGAAGAGGGTCGTCAAGCAGTAGGGAAACTAAATTCTTGATCTGAATACCTGATTTGTAAGACAAGGAATTCATTCAGAAGAAATAATATTTTCAGAAATTTCAAATATATTCCATAACCAGTGCCCAAAAGATGTGCTTAAATTCTAGGCCTGGTGTGTATAAATGTGAACTATTCTATAAATGTTTATCTCTATCATGTATATGGCTAAAGATATTTTTATGTATTGCTTACAAGTGCCTGTAACTATGTGAAATTCTGAGACACTAAACTGAGTGTCTTTCATGGTTCGTTCTTGTAAAATCTTATACTTCTAGGGGTAACTACAACAAAATCTCTGTCTCCTTTGAAGATGTAGGCTCTGTTGCACTGAGAATCGAGCTTTATTTCTTCATTATCTTACTTTGCTGCCAATCATGAAAAGATTCCACATAAGTAGTAATCGACAAATGTTTGTAGAAGGAAGGAATGAATGAACAGAAATGCTAGTTCAAGTTCATTGAATTAATATTCCCCATGTTACAAGGGGAAAATAAAGGAAATTCTTCATACATTACCTTGAAGGATTAGAGACTTTTTACATAGGAGAGAAGTTTGGGCTTAAAACATAAAAAATAACTAGATATTAATCTTTGTGGATTGATACACAAGAAAAATGCAAAATGGTGAAAACAAAAATGGAAATTTCAAATTTCACCAAGAGGGACATCATATATAAAATAAAGCATTCTTTTTCCTTATTATATTAGAATAGAGAATTAAGGCAGTTAGAGGTAAAATTAATGGACAAATAAGAGTAACTTTGTGCTCTAAACTCTCTTTTAGTTCTCTCTAAAATCACAAAGTGCTGCGTTGCTGGTTTTTGATGATTCTGTCACTCTGCCATTCTGGGCAGCTGTCCCATATCAATTTCCTTCCTGATTTCAAAGGGAGTTTTCTTTGTGTCTACTACTTCCTTCCCTCTGGGTTCTGTAATGTGGCTGAACAACTAACCTAGTCAATTTATTTGATTCATGACAGTTATGGCTTGCTTCACATTTTAACTTTATGAGATATAGTTTCACATTTCCTCACCTTAAAGGATTGGTCACTCACAGACCCCAACCTCTCCTGGAGGAAGGCTGTACAGAACTTTCCAGTTATAGGGGAGTTTTACAGTTTCCTCTCCAGTACCCTTTGCCTCATATCCACGCAGGGACATTACTGCTCCATACTGGCAATGTTCCGCTGTATCACAGTTTCTTATTTTTTTTTTTTTAAAAAAAATTTAGATTAGCATTTTTTTTGTTTTAATTACTTTTAATAATAACAATATATAGTTTCAAAGAACTTTAGTAGTACATTTGCAGTAAATGACACATTGCATATTGTTGTCCTCATAATTGTTACACAGAGTGTGGACATGATACATTTTCTAATCGATATTGGTAAGGAAAGAAAAAAAGAGAAAATATTTCTTCTCTTTGAACTGAGAGGAGATAGTTGTATACATAGTCCAGTGTTCTTTAATTATATTGGGTTATCAGTGAAACTGGCAATGTCGGAGGCTGTTGATTTAAGCCCCTTACTAATGTATCATCATACTAATGTATCTCTGCATTTTATGCGTCATAATTAAGTTTTTCTACTGGGTGATTAAGGACAAGTTAAAACAAGACCTATATAACAAAACATTCATCTTTTGTATCTTCCAAGGTCAAATTCCCTCAGGATTAACTTTGAAACCATGCACAGTGATTTGTAGAACTGTTGTCAGTGTCAGCCTTTGCGACAAGACAATGTTTGACCAATTTGCTTTATGTGAAAGTGTGAGAGAATGTTTTTTTTTTCTCTAGGTGACTCTCCTTACACACACTATACTTCATTAATCCCTTTCCTCTGAGATCCCACAATCTCCTTGACCAGAAAATTTGGTACACCACTGAGTTATAGGATATTACAGCACAGGCTCTCTTATGTCCTGAGTCCTCACTGACTTTGAAGGGCTAGGGCCAAAATATTGGCTATCCTCATAGCCCTTCTCTTTCTCCAGTTTTTGGTCTGTTAACTTACATTCTCAACCCTCCAGCAGAGAAACTTCGTGATACTATTACTCTATAACACAGATATTTGAGCTTAACATCACTGTCATTCTGAATATAAAACATCTTTGACTTAGCTTTAAATTGATATTTTGCATCAATCACTGATATTCTAATAAATCTCTATAGAATGTGATAAAAGTAGTTACATATTTTTACGTGGACATTTAGAAATCCAAGGATGTGGGCCCGGCACGATGGCTCAGGGGTCTAAAGCGCATGCTTAGGAGAGCTTAGGCGGCTGCAGGGACCACGGTTCGATCCCCAAAACCACATGCTGTGCCAGCTCTGCACTCAGGGCAGGCTGAGGCGTCCATAAAAATAAATAAATAACAAAAAAAGGTTCTGAAACAAGAAAAAAATAAATAATTAAATTTAAAAAAAGAAATCCAAGGATGTACAAAATTGTAGCCTATCAAACCTATGGCATTTTGCTCAATTTCTTACTCTCAATTAATATGCTTTTTTATTTTTTTGTTAACCAACCATTTACTTGAGAGAGGATAGCAGTAACTGAGTTTACACTAGAAGCAGTACACATCTAAAAGTCCAGAATGACAGGAATTCCAAGCATAGCTTTAGTGTTGCATGTTGCTATCCTCAGTGTGAAAAACGTTTGAAGGTTCTTAGGATCAATATCTGATTCATCCTGTATACATAAGAACATGGTTTTTCTCCGGCTGTTTCCTCTCTTTTCTGCTTCCAGTCACTTCATTGTTTGTTTATTTGTTTTTATGGCCGGCTCAGCCTGCCCTGAAGGCTGGCGCAGCATGTGGTGCTGGGGATCGAACTGCCATCCCTGCAGCTACCTAAGCAGGTGCTTTAGGCCACTGAGCCATCCTGCTGGGCCACACTTCATTGTTTAATGTATAACACATTCAGCTGTGTTATGCCTTTCAATTTTTATTTCTTTAGAGTTATTACTGTATCATAGTTTCTACATGATGATTTCTATGTACTTCCTATAGCTCAATAAAGACAATATATATTTTTTTTTTATTTTCCAAGCCTTTGACCCCAACACAATCCTCTTAATAATAGGTCACTCACTGAGCACTTTTAAAAATATTTGTTATTTAATTTATGTAATTTGTACAAGATCTCTCTATACAGCTTGAACTTGTAGTGATCCTCCTGTCTCAGTCTCCCCAGCTCTGGGATTAGAGGTGTTTGTCACCAAATGCTGTGAGGGTCAGGCACAGCATGTGGTACTGACGACCAAATCTGGATCCTTGCACTTGCCCAGGCAGGCATTTAGACTTCTGAGCTATCTTTATGGCTCCAAGGTCACTCAGTAAAAATTTGTGGACTGAATGAATGATAAATAAAAAAAAATCAGTAATACATAGCTTACAAAATTGATCTGGTGGTAATACATGTTCTCTTCAGATATGTAATTAAAATATTTTTGAGCATGTGCATAAAGCCTTTTAGTTTTCATTTTAACTTCTAATTACAATTCTAAAACTACTATTAAATTGTCTACCAGAAGATCTGCCTTGCTGCTATAGGTCCTGGGCCTCAAGGACACTTTTAAGATGTGACAGAAGCAACCGGGCATGGTGGCACACACCTGTAATCCCAGCATTCAGGAGGCTGAGGCAGGAGGATTGGTGTGAGTTCGAGACCAGCCTGGGCTACAAGTGAGCTCAAGACTAGCCTCAACTGCATAGCGAGACCCTGCCTTAAAAAAAAAAAAAAAAAAAAAAAGATGTGACACAAGTAGAAAGATTTTTGGTGCCATTTGGGTGGTGATTCAACTTGGGATAGCTTGGATCTGTAAAGTCCCCCCACAAAAAAAAATAAATAAATAAAAATAAAGTCCCACAAAAGTTCGTGTGTGTACAATTTGATCATCAGTCTGTGGTTCCATTGGGAGGCAGTGAAACCTTATGTAGCAGCATCTCATGACAGGAATTAAATCTTTGAGGGAAGTTTAGGGTTCCATTGCCCCATTTTGGATCTTCTGAAGTCCCTTCTACCAATCCACGCTTTTACCCTGATGCCTTGGTCCCCACACACCCCATGACCAGGCAAATACGTATCAATACCACTGAAGCTGTAAGCCAAAATGAACCTTTCCACCATGTAGGTTCTTTTCTCATATAGTTTGACATAGCGACACAAAGCTGAGAGCCATGCTACTTCTCAACAAACTGACTTTGGATGGTGGGGGGGTGTGGCCCAAACAAGTGCACACTGTTCGGCTCCGGCCAGGGAGTGTGGCAATGCTGCACACAACTGTGAAGGCATTGCTAAACATTCACAGTGAGTTCATCAATGAATGACTTCCTTTTCTCGGCTTCTAATGTCTATGTTTTTACTCTATCACCTGGGTAAAACTGGTCCTCACTGAAGCTGCATGAGTAGGTATGATGGTCATAACACCTAAAATGCAATTTTACTCCTTTTTTCAGTGGAGCTTCCATGGCACACTGCCCTAAACCACTCAACACATGATGACAATTCCTCACCACAGCAGCGAGTTCCTAGGGTAGCAGCAAAATCTGATACTCTCAATTTTATAAATACATTTGTTTATAAAAACTTATTCACATCTCTATAACTTTATTTGTGCCATTATCATAGTGATTTGTTAAATATGAATGTAATAGGATGAAAACTTTTTTTTTTCTGTAGCAAACGGTGTGAAATTTACTAAAAGACACCTAACTTCCCTTTTTAGATTAAGTGTGAGTTACCACTTTGAAAGTTATGAATTCTCAAAGGGGATGATATTGTCCCCAATAGGGTGAAAATTGATTGTTTTGGGAGTGAAAACATAAACTTAGATATTACAACAGTATGTGGTTCTCCAAAGGATATTACATACAATTTATCTGTAATACTCATTTCATGGGGAAAGGGCAATTAGGAAAGACCTTTAAATTCTAATAAGCTACTTAGAGAGATGATAATTTCAACAAAATTTTCAACAAAATAAATTTGTAGGTCTTGCATAATACAATATAAATACTCAGCTAGAATATGCAAAGGTCTTCTGTCTCTTCCTCCATCCAGGTTCTCATTATTAGATAGTATATGCAACCTAAATTTATCAAAAGCTAATCCTCCAACTGGGATGTCAAAACCACCAAAAATAAATTATAAGACTGTGATGGATATTTAAACTAATTATATATACCTGGTCTCGTTACGAATGCAGAGGTAGATGCAGGAGGCAGGAAGAATTGATGAGACTGCCAGTGTGGAGCGGGGACCAGCGGTAACTAAGGCTATGTGCTGAGTTGGCTGAGAATTCAGGGAAAAGAAGGAAAGCACGTCTGTATTGCAGCCTCAATTGAGCGATATAAGTCCAGGTCAGGAACCTCCAAACAATAAGAAACAAACAAATAAATCCGCATCTTTTGGACTTTCTCGTTGTCAGTGCAGGACACTGTTCACTTGGAAAAGAGTCCTGGATCTCTTCACTGGTCTTCATTTCCCAATCTCGATGATGTTAGCATTTAAATATCTCCAGATTGTTCACTTATTTTTTTCATCTTTGGCACTCTCACTTCTCTGGTTCACATGCACAACTAGGATCATCCACTAATGGACACCTGTACACATCCATGTAGGTTCTCCTCCATAGTTAGGTTTTCCCACTGTGATTAAAATTCTCATAAATCTGCTTTTGTTAATGACTAACTTTATTTTTCTGCACTTAGGTCAGGGTCTACAGGGTCTCCTTATATAAATAAGACTCAGAGTGTCCCTGCCTACCTACAGTCTCCCATGTGCTGGGATTATAGGCACATGTGCTACCACACCCAGCTCAATCACCATCTCAGCATGCTCTGGGGGGTGGGGTAGGCATAGCCCCCTGGGGATCGAACCATGGGCACTGCTCTCTGCCTAAGCAGATGCTTTAATGTGCTGAGTTATCTGGCTGGCTTTGTTAATGACTGTTTTAACAAATTTTAATACCTTTTTGCTCCTGTTAATATAAAATTCAAAGTTCTTTATTAATTATTTCAGTGTAACTTCAAACAACATACTGACTACCCACCATTTGTATGGGGCAGGGGTCTGGTTGAAATGATCTGCGATTTGCGGTTGGGTCAGTCATCCCATGGCTTGATGGGGCCAATTTGTTTTAAAGTCATTTGATTCTATGGGGACTTTTTGTTGTTACTGTTATTGGTTTGTTTTGTTTTTTCACCTACTGAACAGTGATACCATTTCCATTATATGGTAGATGGCCTGAAAGAGGCAAACAGAGCCAGAGCACCAGAGCGCCAAGGAAGTGACAGCTTTAGTAACCTTAGACAATGTACTATCCTCCTTACCTGGAATCGCTAGTCGTAACTTGATATTTGAAGCATGGAATCACTGGGGATTGTCAGGGTCTCCCTTGTCTCCTAGTCGAGAATGTATCATCAGCTTCCTACTGGACTCTGCATTCACCTTAGTCTCAGTCTTTCTTGCCACGCATCCCTTTGACCCTCTTTCACCGTAACTTTTGGCAACAGTAGGCATGGTACATTTTTCTTTGCCAAACATGGAAACCCTGCTGTTGAGAGCCATGATAAATTATCCATCTCTTGGGTCAGAATTCATCCTGTTGGAAACTTATACATGTTCTTTGGATCAGTGAGAGATCATTTTTCTGTTTTCTGAATAGATTATGTAGTGAGTAATATCATATTTTCAGTTGTATAATAATTAGTGATTATTTAGAAAGATTAACTTCTTTTATTTAAAAAGACTTTACCTTTCAATGAGCTACCACTTCCTCATTGTAAAACTGTAATTTGTTTTCCACTTCTCTTTTAAAATCCATTTGATACTTTTATTCACTACTAAAGATAGCACAATAATTTTAAGTTCATGGAAGGGACAATTGTGAAGTAGAAATCTATGTAAGCTTGAGTTAGTTGTATTATGTTTATGCTCATATTGACTGTGAGGGCCATTTATTTTTCTTTGAAATGATAGGTTCAGGTTGACATGAGGATGGAGTGGGTCGACAGAAAAACAGGATTAAGATCTGATGATGAAAATATGTAATATAACCATTGTTAAATTTAAACAATAAAATATTAAATAAAAAATAAAATGCTAACAAATGGTTCTCAAAAAAAAAAAAAAAAGAAAAGAAAAGAGAAAGAGAAACAGGATTAAGAGCACACAGCACTTAACAGCAGATAATTTTCTCTCTGTTCTCATACCTTATCACATAAAATTTTTAACTTACTGTAGGAAAATTCTTTTTTTTGGCCTGAGAATATATTTCACCCCTAACAGTTTGGAAAACCTCACAAAGAACATGTATTCTTTTACATTTCTAATCCTTTAAAGAAATTAGTCAATCCACTGTAAGTAAGGATAACTGAGACTTGAATCCATTTCTTGGTTCTGTTTTATTTTATGTTCTTAGTAGCTAAAGTACATAAAAATTTTACTTGGGAATGAAAATAGATGTGTGGCACATACAGAAATATTCTCCACAATGACTTACATCTTTTAGTTCTGACAAGAAGTAACAGTGAGCTTAAACCATGCCAGAATAGGGCAGGGAGAATTAGAAGGATCACGGAACAAGGAAGGCAAGTTTCTAACCCACACAGCAGCGCTTAATTAGTAGTTCAATATAAGGTTAATTATTACTATCAACTGCCACATTCACTTAAGGCTGCTCTGCAAAGATATTAGTGATACACAGCTGTTATAGAGCTTGAGATTTCTATTGAAGTTATATTCCAAGGTAGCACCCTGATGGGATGTCTAGTATGCAGCGTACAAGCCAGTGCACATTTACTGCTGGGCCCTAGGGCACCCTAACTAGTATATTTGAAAAGCACAGACATAAATACTTGAACTTCCTCATACATTTTGTGTTCTGATAAAATTTTGCAGGCGAATCACACAGATTAGCACAGATATTCATCAAGGGACACAACATGTACTACATTAGATTTAAATGAATATATTTCAAAAAATAGCACTAAGATTATTTTATGAATATTTTGAATTATATTCAAGCAGATTATTTAATATTTCTCTTTAAGTCAGATGTGGTGGTGCATGCCTATAATCCCAGTACTTGGGAGGTGAGGCAGGAGGATCACTGAAATTTCAAGGCCAGCCTGGGCTTTAAAAGTGAGTTCAAGACCAGACTGAACTGCAGAGCAAGACTCTGTCTCAAAAAAGACAAAAAAAAAATCTCTATAATATAAAGCAAAAAAATTTTGTGCCGTACTTACCCATCAAACCAAAATGGTGTGCTTTATTGTATAGGAGAAGTAAAATTTGAATCTGCAAAGTTTTAAGCTAGTTAAATAACTGTAGACTTGACATTTGTTGGGAAAATTAAAACATTTATTTGTCTATTAATTAATTGATAAAGGCCCTGTCTTTTTTTGTTTGCACAGTGAGAATTATTTCAACTTTTGATTCAAGGAGCCATAAACCCCAAATCGATCTATATTTTGTGCATGATAAAATACAGAAAGAGTATTTGGTTGAAAATAGATATTGGATTTAGAAGAAAGGTGAATCATATCATAAGCTTCTTACCAGACATTTTTATAAATACATGCCCATCTAATTTGTAAAGGTAACATTATGAAAATATTATATACTTCATTTTTTCTTTAGTTAAATTTTCAGGGTTTTGTAAAGTTTTTATTTGTATTTCCCCCCTTAAATGTATTTGCACCATAGAAAAGTTATTAGGGATGACTGCTTCGTACAAGTGATTCTATTAGTATTTTACCCTAGTAATTATGTCATGCTAATCTCTTCCTATTACATGTTTCCCTAGTGCCCATTGTCTGGTTAGAACCACCCCTCTGCCTCCTTATCCATCCCAACTCTCCCTGCACTTTGGACTCTCTGGAGTGAAGCACATCAGGTCCACGAATGGTCAGACATACACTAGGCTGTCATCTGGACCTTCCCTTGAATGTCAAGCAGGCATTTCAAATCTACACTGTCAAAGCAATACTTATGATACTCCATTCTCCTCCACTGAAAACTGCTATCTTTTCAATACTTAGTTTAACCATTTCTTTACTTCCTGAACTACAAGGATAAAATTACTTTTTTTTCCATCTTAGATCCTCTTTTTAGCAAACCTTACAGCATTTACTCTTACATTAACATTTACTTTATCCTATATGTCCCTCTTCATAGCTAACATTCTGTTAATTACCCACAATCTGAGATATATGTGAACACATTCTTCAGTGTGCTGGAAGCCTATGCTTTTCCCTTTGCTTCAATAAAAGCAAGCAGAATTATCTTTATGAACAACACAGAGGGCACTAGTCCCCTAGTGGAAATGGTTTGTCATTTCATACAGACTAAATGACTTTATGTAGCAAACAAAGCACTTCAAAATCTATCTTCTATAACCTAGATCTAAAATGTGCCCCACAATCTGTTGTTCATAGGTGGAGTACAGGCAATGATGTTGGAAGTAGACTCCTACCTACGCTCCTTCCTTCTTTATCTCCTTCTTGGCCACTATGTTTTGAGCAGTTTTCTCCCACCCTCCCATTTCTGAGCCACCTAGCCATGCACTGAACCTGAAATAAACCTGGCTTCCTTTAAATTTCAGGTGTCAAGTAGTTCGTCCTGTCCCAAAAGTGACTAAGACATAGAATGTCTCCTACATCATCTAATATTTCAGTTCTGATGCATCAAATGTAACTTATTTCTGCTACACTGAATCTGTGGTGTTCCTAAAACATAGCAAGTCCATTCTTGCTTCAGGGAATACTTGCTTTTCCCTATGCCTTGAATATGCTTCCTGATGTTTTATGTATCTTAGCCCTTCACATTATTGATATATATCCTTTCATATATCACCATCTCAGGGAAGGTTTCTATGACTCCTTCATCCAAAACTAACATCTCTGTCAAAAAAAAAAAAAAATTAGGACACATTGCTGAGCACGAAATGAAGATGTAGCAGCACACTAACATAGAGAAGAGAGGCTAGAATCCATTCTGAATTCAATACCACTGAAATACAGTCTTGTTAGGAGTTTCATAAAGAGAGACCATTAGTCATCACTGTGTATCGATTAACTTTACCCGTTTGTCTCCGCTACTGTTCTCTCGCTGCTGGGACAAATACACAACACACAAAATTAAAGAAGGGAAGTTTTATTTAGCTCACAGTCAGTGGAGTTTTCAGTTCATATTCAGCTGGCTCCCAGGCAGTGTGGTACATGGCAGAGAGCAGCCATTCATGGTGGTGGCAAAGAGCAAGAGAGCCAGGGGAGAAGGGCAGCTCAGCAGTTAGCTAAGCTCTCCTTATACTGTAATGGAAAGTACCTGCTCCAGAGCGAGTGTGGAGCCCACGCCCACAGTAATCTATCACAAGCTCCAGAAGATGTCCCACGACAGCATGAACCTTCAGAGGACAACTAGACACGAACTATAACACAATTTTTGTTCTCTTTGTGGTAGCAAGGAGCATCCCTTAAATGAGACACTGTCCCTCTAACAGAGCCTGGAGGCATCACCTCCATCATTCTTTAGGAGGATACTAAAAAAGGATGCTTCTTGTTGTCTTTTTGTAAGAAAACCAACTTATAAATAAATTAAAGAATTAAATAAAAGATAGATAAGAGCAAACAGGGAAATATTTTTCTATTTGATTTTTTTTTTTTTCTGCAAAAGGGATGGAGACATTGAGATAGTAGAACAAAGGGGACAGGAAGGAATTGAAAAAAATATTTATTTTAAAAAGTGGATATCCCTGTATTGTTAAGACCATCATGCTTTGTAAGACTAGTAAAGGTGCTCTTAAAAATACTTGCTGTTGAAAGTTGCCTTGGTTGCTTTTCTCTTCCTGCTGGGATAAAATACCTGATGTCCACAATTAAGGAAGGAGAGGTTCATTTAGCTCATAGTTTGTGGAGTTTCAGCCCATAATCAGCTGATCCCAAGTCAGAGTGGCATGAGGCAGAGGGCAGCAGTTCAGGGTGGTGGAAAACAGCAAAGCAGCAGAGCAGACAGGGCAGAGCAGCGGCAGCTGTAAAGAGCAAGGCTCTCTCCTCCTGATACTACAGACAGGTTATCTACACCAGGCCAGATGTAGCGCTCACACCCATAATCCTAGCTTTGGATCATGAATTCATCACAAGCTTTAGAGGGCCATCTCATGACTGCATGAGGCTGTGGGGGGAAAAGTAGACACAATCCATAAGGAAAGGTGCGCAGAAAGACTCTGCAGCTCCTTCAGAGTAAACGGAAGCACAAAGAGGAAGGCTGTGCTGAGAACATCCACAACATTTAACTGTCTCTCTTTTTGTTGCCTCCTTATTGAGGTTTGTTTTATTTTATTTTTAAACTTACTTTTAACTTTACTTTTATCTCCAGGGTTCATAAACGGCAGCATTAAAATGGCAACACTCACATCTGTAAGGTTCAGGATAATTTCTCCAAAATTAAAGACTTAACAAGTAAATATTTAATTAATTATACATGAAAGGCTGATGCTATAAAAAATGTATGTCAGTGCATACTTAAACTAGATTGATAATTTTAATGACTGGAAGGTCGACAAAGGTGCTTCTTATTGTATTCTTACCATCTGTACTTAGAAGGAAGCTCAGGGTTCCAAAATAAATTGCCTATTTGCTTCAATGTTTCTAAATCTCTATTATATGGTTTCCAAAATGTTATGGTAATACCTGTCTGTGAACCAATCTAGAGGGAGAAGCGAGAAAGGAAAAATACTGTCATGGTGTCGGGTTCTTCAAGGCAGGGCTGGGGCGCACCATGCAGGTGTCAGGCTCTGCAGTGGAGTGTGCTCCCAGGGCAAATAGCAGAGTGATTTGTCAAAAGCTGATGGCTTACTCTGTCTCACTGCGATCCACGAGATTCTATGAGGTTATCATTCCTCTGAAGCACTCCTTCAGGGAATAAAGGGAGAGGTGTTCACTTTCGTAGTGCACGCTGCGTGGCTGACTTGAGGCTCTGTGGAATCCTGTGGGTGGATCACCTGAGGATCCCAGGAGCAGCTGCTCTGGGGCAGCCTGGCTTTCTGTAGCAGCAGCAGGGCCAATAAAACTCAGGCCTGAAACCTTTCTGTCAGATCCAGAGCCTGAAATCAAGGGAATTTTATAGGTTTAGGAATTTGATATTGTCTGTGCTGTGGGCCACTCAGAACAGCCTTAATCTGATGGTATCTAAATATTTCTTGAATCACAAATGTCAGTTTTATGGGGCTACATATAAGAGCAGGCAGTAGAATCATGTTTGAAAAAGAAATGACCATGTGTTTATTGCTCATCACCAGCATGCTTCCCCTCTACCAACAACATGCAGATCATGAACCCTCAGCAGCACTTTATGGTCTGTGTGATCTGCCTGCTTCACTGTGTGATCAAAATCTCAGTCCTACAGAGGTCGGAATAACTTAGCTAGTGATGCTGTGTCCGCTACAATGAACCATTTGTAGCTACTGTCACTCCAGGCAAAGACACTAAGAAGCATTCCAGTGTCTCACCATGATGCAGACACCTCGCTCACTGGCCCTTGATGGCAGTGACTATGCAGGACTAGGTTGATCAGAGTTGACTAGCTTTTTCCACTTTTTAACTTTATCAATTACTTTCTGGTTCCCTAGTGCGAGAATATCAAAGTGATCAGGTAGCTCTTAGATCATCCAGTTCACCTGAACCCGACAGAAGTTTTCTTTCTCTAGAAACTATAATCTCAGGCTAGTAGAGTTTGTAGATTTGTCAGATGAGCCCCATAACTGAAGAAAATCCCAAATATTCATCTCTGTTCTAGATCACTGACGAGGGAACACTTTATCTTAGCCACTGGATCATTGCATAGGCATCACTAAAGGAAATGGCATGGTAGCCTGCTTGGGGAATCATTACAGAGTGACAGAAGGTGGGTGGCTTAGATAACAGGTTCATTTCACGTAGTTCTGGGGAAAATTCAACACTGTGTCAGCAGGCCATTGGATAGCACTTCAGTGAAGGTGTCTTACTGACTTGTGGATGATTACTTCGTGCTCTTTCTGCACATTTATTTCATTTATAGTTTTCTTTGTCTCTTACTCTCTTTTAATAGCCTTCTATGTTTTCTTGTAAAATATCCATTTACTTGAGAGAGAGATTATAGCAATAATAAAAATTACATTAGAAGCAGCACACATCTAAAAGACCAGCGTGACAGGCATTCAAGCATGGTTTTAGTGTTAGGCATTGCTATCCTCAGTGTAAAAAACCTGTTGGAGATTCTTAGGGCCATTGTCTAATTCATCCTGTCTATATAAGTGCATGGTTTTGCTCCTGAGTGACCTTATTAAATCTTAGATACTCTGAAGTCTCTTTCCCGAAATATATTCACGTTGTTGTTTAGGCCTTCAACATACTCATTTGAAGGCACAGAATTGAGTACCTCAATTGCATCACAAATTCTTTCTATTTTTTACTAGATATATTCATTTTATTTATTTTTTTGAAGAGAGTACAAGTTAGAATTAAAACAGAAAAATGTAAAAGTGATACAGAATTTCACAACTTGATATATTTTAAAGAATACAAAATAGTAAAATATCATTACAAATACAAAATACAAAATTTCATTGAACCAAGTAATGGCAATTCAACAATGGTTGCTGTATGGTATGATGTTATCCTCAAATCAATTATTTAGGTTGCTAGACATACACCTAAAAATTGATTAAACAAAACAAAACAATAAAAATACTGTAAGAAATTAAAAAGAAAAAAGTTAAGCATTAACTGCTCCTTTCAAAGGGCTAACAAAAGTCAGTGGTATAATCATTTCGCTGGGACTTCTGAGGAATTGTACCTCAGGGAGAGCAAGGTAAGATCAGTGAATCTCAAGAGCATTTACCTGGGAAAAAAGCAAACAAGAAGTTCCTTGGTATGAGGCAAGGTGTGAGATACTAAATCCATTGTCTGGCCATTTCTATGACCTTTAGAAGGAAGAAACAAAACTTTATTGAGACTCTCTGTCAGTGTAAGAAATGAAATATCACTGATTTCTCTGAGAGGCAAAAGATACCTGATAATATCATTAGATACCTGATAATTGCATAAACCATCCTACTGGAGAATCTGCATTTTCATTTTTTGACATCAGTGTAGAAATCCAGTGTCTGCATCAGTGCTAATGACATGAAACCGTGATATTAGAACCATTTGTAGATGTCGCTCTCCAGAGCCACCCTTCACAAGCCCAGGAGTAAAGTTTAGAGCAGCCAACGGCTGAAGTCAGTGACAACCAATGTCAAGTCAATGAGATCCCTCCTTAGTTAGATGCCATGTGGAGGGCATTACAAATATATAGTGTACAGTCTTACAAAAAAAAAAGTGTATGTTCTACCAAGATTACTTTATTCTCAATCTTTCAGTCATTTTTCTAATGAATAATTCAAGCTATTAACTTATGTGCAGGACTTCAAGTGATCAGTAAGCTAACCACATCTCCCCCGGTATGAAGTGGACAACTTTATGAGCTAGTTGCAGCTCTTCTCACTAAGAAGACAGTACTCCACTTTTAGCCTCTACTGGCATTATAACAACAGCTTTGTGTAAAAGATCTGACCTATTTCCAATTTTGCCTTTGAGCAAAATTGGGTTTAAACAGATTATCAGTTCAACAGGAATTAGGGCAGATATGAAAGTATTTGAGCCATTTACTCATGTACTTTACTATGTTTCTAACCCTGGTCTATCTTAATGAATGATTTCCAATTAACATGGAATACTATAAGATGTTTGACAGTAGTATGCTTGAGGTGCACTGAGATGGCAATTAAGACTGGGCATGGTGGTACATGCCTGTAATCACAGCTCTTGGGACACTAAACAGGCACATCACTATGAGTCTGATCTAATAGTGAGACCCTGAACATCCTGTAGACTCTTCCCTAAAAATGCAGAAAAAATATAATCAGCACAATTAAAGTAGTCAGGAATTATATTTAAAAATCATACCTTGGTTTTCTGGATGCACTGTATGTACTCTGAGATGGCCTCAGACTAGCTCATGCATTCTTTGACCTCCAGTATCCCAGTTGAGCTCAACAACTTCAGTGAGATTGTTGGGTCCTGACTATTGTTCAAAAATTATATCAAAAAATGTTCAAATTATCTGGTTTCCCATTTTGTTAATACATGAGTTCTTGATTAAATGGTTCAGGATCTGTAGAGCATGACCAAAGGCTTACTGAGCAGATACATTTATGAAAATAGGCAGTCTGATTTCAAAGTGGGGTTGCTTTACCAGTAATGAATACACTCTGGACTCATGAACTGGCTTTAGATGCTGAAACTGAGAAAAGGTTATTTTTTATATTATAATAAGATCTTGCAAATTTTCAATTATTTATAATTTATTTATGAAAATTGAAGAACCACCTATTCGAATGCTCATAGTATCACTGAACTAATTGTGGTTTGAAAATTAAGATGTCTCTATTGTCAATTCATTGCACCCTTTAGAGCAATTACATTCACTTTGTTCTTTGTAACAAGTTCTGTCAAGTTTCTATCTTCTATATTTTATTCTCTGCTCAAGAAAACAATCACACAGCAAATTTCTAACTTCCAGTCTTGGATTAACAAGTGAGATATCAATGAGTCCCTCCCTCAAATATTTCATAAACATCCTCATTAGGGGGATTTATGCTGCTGCCTTAGTGAAAGAATAATTTTTCATATGACTCACAAAACATGACTGAGATCTGAGGTCCTATTGTAAGTTTATTAATATTTCCCCACAAACCAAAGTCCTTTATTTTCTGTTTTTTTTTTTTTTTTTTTTTTTTTTTTTTTTTTTTTTTTTTTTTTTTTTTTTTTTTTTTTTTTTTTTTTTTTTTTTTTTTTTTTTTTTTTTTTTTTTTTTTTTTTTTTTTTTTTTTTTTTTTTTTTTTTTTTTTTTTTTTTTTTTTTTTTTTTTTTTTTTTTTTGCTCAGTCCATCCTGGGGATAGAGCTGGCCTGGAATGTGGTGCCATGGATTGAACCACGGCCTTTGCCTAAGCAGGTACTTGAGACTGCTGAGCTATTTCAGCAGCCCTCAAGTCCTGTCTCAATAATCAAAGGTATTTCTGACATTATCATCTCCTTTACTGAATGCTAATATTCTAGATTTAAGCTGGGCATGGTGGCGCATGCCTGTAATCCCAGCACTCGGGAGGCTGAGGCAGGAGGATCAGTGTGAGTTCGAGACCAGCCTGGGCTACAAAAGTGAGCTCAAGGCCAGCCTGGACTGCATAGTGAGACCCTGTCTCAAAAAGTCAATAAATAAATAAATAAATAAATAAATAAATAAATAAATAAATAAATAAAATAAAAATAAAAATAAAAATTCTAGATTTAAGACTAATTGTATGACTGATTTAAAGTTGCAATTTGTAGGACTAGGCATTGTAGATTTTTTTAATAGAATATTTAATCAAGTTCATATTTAATCAAGTTTAATCAAGTTCATATACATATATACATATGGCGTGTACTATATACTATAGGTACTGTATAAGTATATACTCTACTATAAACATACTTATATATAGCTTTACACTGTAGTATACACTAATTATATATATATATGTGTGTGTGCATGCTTGTGTGTGTGTGTGTGTGTATCGATATTTATGTCAAGATCTCCACCTGAGATCTCATAGAAATGCTGAGCCTTTTCTAGACTCTAGATCGCAGCCTAGAAGTAATGTCATATCACCTTTCTAGATCACACTGTACCTGTACTTTATCTTTATTTACTTTTTTTTTTTATTTATTTTTTTTCAGGACCGGGCTTCAAACTCGTGACCTTGCACTTGCCAGGCAGGCACTTGTGCCTCACAGATATCTCTCAGGGCCCTTCTGTACTTTATCTTAATGAATAATTTATAATTAATAAAATGCTAGTGAAAATTATGCTAGAGAAAATGTCCACACTGACTTCAAATTTCTTTACAAATACCAAAACTTATTCTGATCACATGATTCATAACTCTTGCTAGTAAACTGATTAGCCTGGGTGACATTAAAATGTGAGCTGAACGTGGAAGTTTGTGGGCTGTCAGCTTTTGAGTGGGACACAATGTCCTATGGGTGCACTGAGCAAGAGTTTTCAGTAAACAAAAGAGGAAGAATACAAGAGGGACAGAAAGATAATTCAGGGGTTGAAAGCTTCTGCTTACGCAAGCTTATGCAGGCACAGGGGACCACCGCTTCATCCCTGTGCCAGCCCTGCCCTTGGGTGGGCTGAGCCAGAAAAACAAATACAAGAAAGTGTATTATATATGTACGATAAAAATCAACATCTTCAATTTACATATCTGTAACAAAACAGCCCAATTGAAGCTATTACATCTTTTATGGGGAGATGAGCAAAGAGGAATTTCGCTAACATGCTAGTCTCCTCCTGGCAATAGTTTACTTGTCAGGACAGGACTCGTGAGGGCCTCAGAAGCATCAGGAGAGTTCGGGGGAGGAGAGGCATGGTTATGCAGAGTGTGTGTGGGGCAACCCCAGTCCTGGCCCAGAGAGCCAGACAGCACAGCTCGCTGATAGCTGGCTGCTCCAGCCAGAAAACACAGCCAATGCACTTAACTATGACCTGCAGAATATGTATAAATTACATAAACAGCATAAATTAAGATACAACAGGTATCACTGAATAAAATTATGTATTTGCTTGTTGTCATCAATAGTAGCTTCAATTAGAGGGTCAGAAGTGATCAGAAATACAAGGAAAAGAAATAAGGAGCAAATAGGGTAAAATGTTTATATCAGAAAGCAGGAGGAGTAGAACTATAACATGTGTAGGGAAAACTCCCTAAAAATACTGGAAAAAGAATAATTTTATTCATTTGCTTTGATACTAACATGCAGCAGTGTCCATCCTCTTTATATTTTATCCTGTTCAGAGTGAAATTTTAGCCATTGTTTGGAATAAATATGTAATAGTTTTCATGATGGCTATTTATGTAATAAAATATGCAAAATTATGCTGAAATGATATCTAACAATGCTTCGAGTCATACTGCCAATTTTGTTCCCAGCCTAACAACCTTTAAATAATAAGAATATAGTACTTATATTCTCTGTAAGTCTATTAAAGCACAAAATATGTGAGAATAACATTAAATATGAATTAATATTATTTATTTAGCACACATTATTTTCTATTTTCCATAATGCAGATAGCCTTAAAATTTTAAGGTGAAAGAGATAAGAGGAAAAGAAATACATATGTGTTTATAAATGATAGCTTGAGTAACTAAACTGCTAATTTCTGCTGTTCTATTGAAATAAAAATTTAATGGTTAAATTTTTTTTTAACTTTTTTAACCAATTTTACATTCTTATATCTGGTAATCTGAACAACTCATTTGAAAACAACAACTTGGCATGTCACAACCATTGCGGAATTCCTATTATATAATTTAGTGAAGTTCCGTCTAATTTATATTATTTTCTCTATTTTTTCACTCTCTTTAAAAAGAATAAAGTTGAGGTGAAGATTTGTAGGTAAAACATACATGGCACTGTGCATGCAGCACGGCTGTAGGCCTCTTTAAGGGTGACAAACTTGTACGTTAGTATTCAGAACAAGGATAGCCATAGAGACTGCATTGTTTCTGTTTGTATATGTTTCGGCGTGAAGAAAAAGAAAAGAGTTTATATCTAAGTTTTTAGTTAGAACTTTCCCCCAGTTTTAGTGCCAATCTATCAATCACATGTCAAAAGCACTTTATAAGGAGACTGAAGAAGCTAGTCTGAATTATTTAGCTCCTGTCACTCTGGTTCTGACAGCGTCTTTATATTCCCCCAGATTGTACAATTTGTGCATATAGAAATCGCTTTGTCCTCCGATATCAGAAGAAGATGGGCCAGTAAAATACATACTTCCCACGCAAGTCTTTTAGGAACTTAAGCAAAGTAAAGAAGGGTGTATTTGTTCTCATTTTTGCAGTTTTACTTGGGAGTGCTTCGTTCCTTCTCTCTCAAGTCATTCAGCCCTGCCTCGAAACTTCAATCCCTATTCATAGAACAAATGTTTAACATAAAGGACGGCTGAGCTCCTGCCCCTGTGGTAAGTTCTTATTAAGTGTTATAACAACAACTTGCAGGACCCTGGTGGGGCAGGCTGACTTCCTGAGCTCCTGCTGAGTCCAGGCGTCTTCAAGCTGCTGTGCTCCTCAGGAAGTTCTATTGACAGGTGGTTGAGAGAGAGAGAGCCACATCCCACTACTCTGTGCAGGACCATCAGACAAATGTAAATCAATACTTCCAGTAATGTTTTACTGTAAGTTTTTACTTATTTTTAACTCCCTTAAATGTAGCACGAGATAGATTTACAGAAGTTTATTTAGAAGAAAGATATGTTCTTTGTATATCAGTAAATCCTTTGATCCCCATATAATTGAACATTCTTAAATAGATTGGCACTTGATATCATAATATTAGTATATAATACAAACACCTCTCAACATCTTGGTCCTAATGAGAAAAAAATACATGTTTAATTGAGCTTATATGTTAATCTTTTAACTACCCCAGATAAACATCTCTGCAGTAGAAATGTGCATAGAATCAATTATGTGTTTTTCAATCTTCCCAATGATGCTCAGGCATCAGAAAACTATTTACTCTAAGACCCCCATTTAAAATCATTAAGCAGATTTGTTTCTGTTTTACCAATGCTGAAATATAACAGAGAAATGCTAGGTCATTTAGGAACTAGATACCGACATGTAGCACTCATAGACTCTCTGATCCTTTCTGTCTTATTCTGATTTTTACTAAGCAAAATGTGAAAATATAGGAATCTAAAATGTCAAAGAAAATCATGAAGTCATGTCATATATTTTAATGTCATTCCCTTAAGTACTAATATTTTATGGAAGGTTGAGAAGAGTCAACTTTACTTTTGGTATCAAAGAAATATATGTCACTTATTCAAGCTAGTAAAAGAATAAATACATTTAGGCAGAAATAGATTTACATAGAAATAGGTTTAGATAGAACTAGAGCCAAATTTAAATTTCTCTTTAAATTTAATTTTGATTTCTTTCATTTTTTTGTCTTGTAGACACATGATAGAAAGAAAACTGGAAAGATTTCTCTCATCTCTAAAATAGTTAAGAGATGAGATAAACTGCCATTTGAAGAAACAGAAACTCAGTTGAACATGTACCAATGTAGAAGAAAAAATATAATTTTTGGTCATTTTCAGCTTGTAGTCTTGCTCTAAAAAGCAATTACCATGTGTGTTTCCTAGTGTTAATGTTTTAAAGGGCACATTTCCAAAGCAGATGAATGAGCTACACATGGTAATATGGTTTTAGCAACTGGAATATTCGTTGGCTTGAAATTTCTTCTCACACTGAACATATTGGTGAGAGAAATGAAAAGCAAAACTGTGTCTCATTCAGGAGAAAAAAAAAAAAAAACAAACACATGAGACTAGCATTGAGACATTTTAAAGTAAAATCAGATTATCTTAATTAGTTAAAATACTATTTTAGCCAAAATTTATTTCTAATATTTTGGAAATACATGTAAATGCAATTTTGGGAAAAATATGACATTAATCTCTTAATCTTTGTTCCCTTTTGCCAATTTCTGAAATGTGGCAGGCAAACATTCTACTTAAACAGTATGTACGAGTACGCAAATAAACAGATTGTAAGTAAAATTTGGTAGAGATTGGAGGCTCTATCGGGGCACTTCACAAGAGAGAAGGTGGAGGAAATTTTACTGAATGATTTCTCTTCTGGCAGACTTCTGTCTGGAAATATCTGTAGTAACTCATAATAAATGCTAAAGTTATTAAATAAAACATAGATGAACTTTACAGAGTAAAACCATTGGTTTGAAGTAAATATTTGTTGGATCGCACTTCTAGAGTTCATGATGCTGAGAGGCCAGGATTAGGACAGCACGGTCATTGCTTTTGTGCTTTCTTCACCCTCCAGGCATGCAGCGGCGAGAGATGAATGGAGGCATGCCTCCCGCATCCCAGCAGTGTCCTGCAGAGCTAGATACCCATGCCATATGTTGTAGAAGAAAGAATATGGCTTTATATCAATATTATTTTAATTTATCTTCTAATGACATTGTATGGTACTGGTTTAAATGAAATGTAAGTAACTAATGAAAATATTCCTTTCTTAAAATGTATGTATTTGGTACAGGGCCTCATTGCACAGCCTAGATTCATAGTGATCCTCCTATTTTCAGTCTCCCTAGCATTGGGATTATAATCATGCACCTCCATGCCCAGTCATGGTGGCCAGCTCTGTGCGTCCGTGGGCAGGGCCAGCGTGGCACATGGTGCTGGGGATAGAACTCTGGTCTCTGTGCCTAGGTAGGTGCTTAGTCCCCTGAGGTATCTTGTCAGCCCTACAATATTTCTAATGATTACTCATCTTTTCTTAAGGTAGAGTTATTATTCATTTCACTTGTCCATTTTGTAATTATCCAGTGCTCTAAAATATTATTAGTATATTAAAGCAAAAATGCTATCTTTTAGATCAGCATAGAAAAACAAATTACTTTGTTTTGGCATGATTTAGTCTCTTACAAATTTATTTTTCTCTTTATTTAATTCTTGCTTTTTAAACCTGTGATTTTAGTTCTCAGACAAGAATTTTTTTACCGTAATATACAGGACAGCTCTATTTAAATTTTTGTCCGAAAAATCTAATTTTCCTTCATTTTGAAGGATTTTTTTTTTTGGACATAGAATTCTCATTTTTTAATATTTTCTTTTAACATGCTAGATATTCACTTCATCCTTTTCTACACTGAATAGTTAGTGATAGAAATGTGATGTACTTCTTATACTATCTTGTTCATTGTCCAAGCTTCCCTGTACCTTCTGCTTCACATTTCTTGTCTTTGGTTCTCTATAGTCTGAATATTATATGTCAAAGTGTGACTTTTAAAAAATATGTTCCCTATATTGTTTCTGTGCTCTTACTTATTTGAACGATTCAAGAATAGTTGTGCATTTTTTATTTTGCTTTTTTTTCTTGTTGGTGAATAGAGTTATGTTCATGCTCATATGTCAGCAATGCAGAGGCCTCATTGTGCTTATTCACAATAAAGAGCGCTCAGTAATGAAAAAAGCTCAAAACATAGTACCACTTAATACTAATGATTTTTATTACAGAACCTACAGTGTTCTTTAAACAGCCTTTTATTAATGTTTCCAAATATAGTGAACTCATATAATTCTCAATGAAAACGTGAGATGGCAGAAAAGAGAAAAGGAAAGCAGCAAAATACATGCATATAATTTATAAATATGGTACACTAATATACGTTAGAATATATTTAGTAAAACAGAGTGCCAGTGTGTATTAAACTACAACACCCAGTCGTGTGTTGTCTATAAGTAAGCATATTGATAAATGATTATATTAAAAGATGAAACTTTATATAGCATGATATTATAGTCTGTTAGACTGATCTAACAAAATGATGTATACTAGGAAAATCCAACGACATACTTTTATTTTATTACAATCACTGGGTCTGGAATGGCCACGACCAAGATGATGTGAATATATTACTCTTGGCAAAAGCTTTCTTTCTGGATTGAAGATCACTGCCATTCTGTGAGTTTGCATGGCTTCTGCTTGGCCCATTTTGGTTGACAGAAAGATCTTTCCCATTTCTTTTTATAAAGACACTAACATCATGATGGGGCTTTTACAAGCACAACAAGATGACCACCTAATCTCTTTCCAAGGGGTCTGCCCCCAAACAGTGTCACACTAAGCGTTGAAAGTTAGAGCTTCAACATGTGAATTTTGGGAAACACAAACTCTCAGATCATAATATATGCTTACATTAATCCCAAGAAAGCACAATTAGCTATATTAATCAACTTGTCATATTAATTCCTGATAGAAGTGTCTTCAAAATTAGAAACCTCGAAGATACAAAATAATAAGGATGCCCCAGAAGACATAACCATATCCAATTTGTGTACTTCAAAAAACATTGTATTGACACAGGAAGAAAAAACTGATCTGTGGCAGATGACCTCTAATAGGGAACCTCCAAATGATGTAGGGAAAACTGATCTCCTAACCCAAAAAGTACCTGGGATGAGTTCATTTTCTCTAAAACCGAAGAATGAATTTTAGGAACAAACACAGGTAATGAGCAGAACATATTTATTGAGGGAAAGAAAGCTCCTGTCGAGAGAGGTATGAGGGGGGTGGTTCCTGAGTGGGTGTTCCCAGGCAGCTGTCTTTTCTAGAGACTTTTATAGTGCAAAACCATATGGTGGGGCAGGCCTAAGGTGGAAACTATGAAAACTCGCTTAGATGGGCATGAGGTGGGACAAAACTGTGGCCAACCAATCAGGTTACAAGCACCATTGCTCAAGTAAAATTGATTAAAGCCAATACCAAATGGGGAAGGGAGTCACTTAAATAGGCTTAAATAGGAACAGGGTCTCTCCCGGTTGGGCGTTGGGATACTGACTCATTTAGCGTCTTTTAAGGTGATTGATACCTATTTAGAGTATTAGTCCCTGATGAGCATTCCTAGGGGAGTAGGTAGCTCCTTTTTTTTTTTTTTTTTTTTCTTTTGTCTTGAGGTTGGAGCCACAGCAGGTGTGTCTGCCTCTTGTAAAACTGTAATCACCTTGTGGTCCATCTTGTCTCCTTGAGGGCCCTGTCTGACTGTCTATAATATTTTTATCTAACTCAGCTGCCTACAACAGTATCGCAACAGGTGAAAGGATAGACAACTACTCTTATAATTGGATATTTCAAAACTCTTACTTAAATGATGAATAGATCAATCCACATGGGAGATATATACTCACCAGGAACAGAAAATCCCTTCTCTGGTGAAGCTTGCATTCTAATGCTTAGGTCAAATGTATGCATAGAAACACAGGGATTAATACATCACATCATAAGTCCTAGGAGAAAATCAGAGACAAGCAATTATGAACATAAAGTGGTGAGTGGTAGTTTACATCTAAATAAATATATCATAAAAAGACTTAAAACTGACAGTTTGGGAATCAAAGAGACAGCTCAGGTGATTATTTGCCTGGGTATCTGGAAAAAACAATTCAGCTGGCTTCGAAGTTATTCATTAGTTCACCTGATGCTCTTTTCATCATTATCTGCATCTTTTCAATGGTTGCTTTTTTTATGAGTACTTCCTGTATGCTGGGTAAAAAGGCAAACTGCTTCATAGTAGTACAAGATTTCATCATGAAAAAAGCCGTCAAGTAATGCTCTTATTCCACTTGCTGAGTAGGTCAGCAGGGCTGAGGCACACCTGTATCTCATTTTAGTCTAGTCTACATGACTTGCTTGGGAAGGACATTGAATTTAATTGGGCTTCTTGCCTAAAGGGTTTAAGTGTATTCCTTTTTATTTCCAAGAGTTTCTTGTTTTAAATGGAATCACCAAACAATTGCTATGTTTAGATGCTCATTCTGTCATTCCTAGTTATGCTGAAATTTATGATAATGCAGCGTAAAGCAAAGTAGATGAATTAAAGAAGCATGACTAATGTCTCCTAACACAAGACTGAAATCCAGCCTGAGGCTCCAGGAATGCACTGTGCTTCAGGGGTCAGGAGGCAGTTGGAGCCGGTGACCACCAGTTCCCTTCCCTTTGCCTATCTGACCACCCACCAAGAGACTACAATTCTATCATACTTTAGCAGGATATAAACAATCAGTCCACAGGAGTTTTGTCTTTGATCAAGTATCATTTATTAGAATATTTCTTTAACAAAATAGTTTGAATTTCTTTTCTTTTTTTTTTTTTTTTTTTTTTTCTTTTGAGACAGGGTCTCGCTATGCAGCTCAGGGTAGCCTTGAGCTCATTTTTGTAGCCCAGGCTGGTCTCAAACTTGCACTGATCCTCCTGCCTCAGCCTCCCAACTACTGGAATCACAGGCATGCGCCACCATGCCCGGCTGTCAATTTCATTGTTTAAATAAGTCACATATATATAATACAAGGGAGTGACGCTTCAGTGTACATGTTACAACTTGAAAATGTCCTAGTAAATTTTCCAGGGTAAATAAATATAGAGCTCACCCAGAAAGTTCCTCTGAACCCCTTTTTAGATTATAAAGGTGCAATGAATGAAGGAGAAAACAGAAGAGCAACTGTGAATGATACCAACAATTACTTTGCCTTACTTCCATTTCAGTGTAAAAATCAGGCTAAAATATGAGTAAGTGAAAAGCTACTGAGTTTTCTCAAGGGCACAATTGAAGAATTTGGAACTTCCTTTGAAATCCCTGCTGCATTAACCTTCCTCCTTTCTGAGGTAAATTAATTATAAAGTAGAATATGTGAGGGTCTTATGGTATCACCATAAGACCAGGGTGAGAAAAATGAAAATTTGACGAAATTAATGAAGACTGTCTAAAATCAGATAAACCCTTTTTGGTCATTATCAACTCTAAAAAAGAAAAATAACTAAATCAGTTTTAGTACTGCTAAAAGTTAAAAACAATGAAACTCTTGACTTTAAAAATGTATCAAGAGCCGGGCATGGTGGTGCATGCCTGTAATCCCAGCTCTTGGGAGGCTGAGGCAGGAGGAGAGACCAGCCTGGGCTACAAAAGTGAGCTCAAGGCCAGCCTGAATTGCTTAATGAGACCCTCAAAAAAACAGAAACAATAAAAAGTATCAAGAATTGTTGAATGATCACTAAGAAAGCAACTTTTTGGAAAATATCTTATAAGCATTACTGGATACTTGAAAATTATTTCATGTGATAGATTCAGATATAAAAATTGACTTGCCTACAGCCTGGGTTTAATTCTTAGCCCTCCCTTACTGTCAAGAGAATTAACCATTCTCAAGAGACTTTTTGAGAGGTTGTATTTATCCCTTTAATGGATACGATTTAAAATTATTCAGGTATTGTACCTAATAAATTAAACAAACATCTAATCTGATTTGACAAATTAATAGATGAACTTTGAAAACTCTACTGATTTAGTAGCCATTCAACCATATGTAGCTTGATAGAATATAATCTTTCATGAGAGATAAGCATACATTTTATGATTTATTTTTTCTGTATTAAGCAGTCTATATTTTTTTTCAATTTGACACAATTAAATTTGGCCAGTCCCCAAGTTATAGATTTATTGATCATATATCATCTAATATGCATGACATTTGAGATCATTTTAAAATAAGACACTCAATTATTCTGAGGGCAGAATTACATTTTTTGATTATGCAGATACTGGTCTTATGAGATCATATGTGTTAGACTTTGTATTTTTGGAAAAAAAAAAAAAGACTAATGTAGGGCTGGCAAGATGGCTTAGGAAAGCTTAGGCAACTGCAGGGACCACAGTTTGATCCCCAGCAGCACATGCTGCACCCCAGGGCACACTGAGCAGGCCATAAAAAAAAAAAAAAATGAACTAATGTAGCTAATTTTCAGAACTAGACAGCTACAGAAGAAATGATTTCAGTCTATGAATAAATCTATTCATAGATTTATTGTTTATTGCACAACACAACAAATACTGGCTCCTCTATAAATAATATATATATATACACAAACATGAATATATATATATATATATATATATATATATAAAACATACCATATTACACATTAACTGAACATATAAGTAGATGGAGAATGTTTGTTCCCCCTAAACATGTAACATTTAAAACATTTTAAAATGTTGCATAAGAAATTAACAAAATACATGCATGTTTCTGATGGTGATTGATATCTAGAATTTTACAGGCTTATTAACTTGTATAAAAGTGACAGTGGCACAATACTAAGCTAAATGATCTGCCAGGGGAGTTTGCTACAATTCACAGACAGCAGAGAATAAAATTGTTTGATCAAGGTCACACCAGGATTAACTCTATCTCTGTAAAATAGTGCCAAGGGATGTTTAATAACCATGCAAAGCAGACAAGACCTTGGTCTTATGGTCTCACCTTAAAGACCCTCACATAGTCTACTCTATAATTAATTTACCTCTGAAAGGAGGAAGGTTAATGCAGCTGAGATTTGAAAGGAAGTTCCACATTCTTTGATTGCGCCCTCAAGAAAACTCAGTAGCTATTCATTTACACATATTTTAGCCTGATTCTTAGTCTAGGAAAAGTAATGGTTAGTAGCATTTGCCAGGTTCTTCTGCTTCTACTTTCCCTTTCATTCATTGCATCTCTTTCCTCCCTTCTTCTGTCCTTCTCTCCCATACTTCCTTTGTTTCTTCCTTTCTCTTTAACTTGTTCCCTGTTTAATTAGTTTATATTTTTAAGTTTGGCCATAATAGAACAGTAAGTTAATACTCTGGGAAAACAAAACTATTATTTTTGTTTCAAGGTAAAATGTTATGTGAATCTTTTTATGATGTTTTCCAATTAAGCTACTATTAATTGCACAGACAAAAGAACATCTACTAACTCTCCAATTAGCGAGCTAGCTAAACCAAAATGTCTATATTTCATACAGAAAATGCAAAGGCATAAAGGTCAAATCTATGAGAAACTGTTCCTAAAATCCCTATGAATTCTGGCACTACCACAAGTGGCTCTAGTATAATGGCAGTACCCAAAACAATAAAGATATTCCTTGTATAACAGTCTGCCATGTTGCAGTTGATGGATTCAAGACTCAAGTGCGCTCTTTGGACTCACAATCTACTATTCAGACTTAGTATCCATTTTTTTCTTTTGTATTATTTATTTATTTATTCATTTATTTTATATTTTGTTGATAGAGATTTTGTATTTTTTTTTCTTTTCTTACTTTTTTTTTCTGGTACCAAAAACTGAACTCATGGCCTCAAATTTGCCAAACAGGAACTATGCCACTGAGCTATATCCGTGGCCCCCTGTGTCTTTTTCTGTACAGTATTGTATACTTTTATACAGTACTGTGAGTTTTCTCATTATACTGTACTGTGCTGTACAGTAGCCTTGTATTGTTCTACATTTTAGCATTTAATTTAAGATTTATGCAAATAAAAGGAAACTAATGTTTGAGTTCTTTTTGACCATTTCCTTGTTCTTAATATTGTATTGCACATAATGAATATGTGTCCTCAGCCACCAATTAACTTAAGGACCTAGTTACATGAACTGACCTGAATCCTTAAAGGAGAAATGCCTACAAAGAATAAAGATATGACAGTTTTTTCTAAGCTTAACAACATATGAGTTTTTTGGCATAAAAATCTTTTGTTTCCTTATGTATAGTATATGTTATTGGAAAATGGTTGATTGATTTTGCTACGCTTCTAGTATCTTTAAACTTTTTACCTAATAACATTTGGGGTACCTTTTTGCACTTTCAAGTTCTAAAGACACACACACACACACACACACACACACACACACACACACACACACAAAATGAACCTGAAATATGAGAGCTCCAAACAGGAGCTATCTTCATTTATGGTGGTGTTCTTATGCCATGTATGCATAGTACATATCTATATAGTATGTACATATATTTTGTAAGAAAATTTCAGCTTACAACATGACTTTCTGAAAGTTACTAAAAGGTGATCATTTTCTGAACTTTAGGATTATGCCATGAAGGATGCAACATATATGCAAACCTGATAATCCATAAATAATTATATATGCATTGTTTTTAGATTTCCCCAAATTTGCAAATATATTCCTACTGCAGAGTTTTCCTATATTTTTTAAAAGTAGACTCTTGCCGGGCGTGGTGGCGCGCGCCTGTAATCCCAGCACTTGGGTGGCTGAGGAAGGAGGATCGATGCGAGTTCGAGACCAGCCTGGGCTACAAAAGTGAGCTCAAGGCCAGCCTCAACTGCATAGCGAGACCCTGTCTCCAAAAGACAAAAAAAAAAAAAAAGTAGACTCTCATAATCGCTGTTTGCATCTATGTCTTGGTTTGACAAGTAATTTACTTTGTTTCTAATTTTTACTAATTAGCATGTTTGTGATATTTAATGACTGCTTTCACTATGGATTTATTGGATCATAATTAAACTTTTCCATCCCATTCTCTTTCCCTCCTCTTCAGTCTCCCTTTTCCATATGAAGTAGATTTATCTCTCTTTTTCCTTTAATCTTTTATTTTGCTGTTTACTCATACTTTGGATTTCTCTCATTAAAAATATAGCACACTTAAAGTTATGCATCTGGAGGACCAGCCAGATAGCTCAGAGGACAAAAAAAAAAAAAGCACCTGCTTAGGCAGAGCGCAGCAGCCAGGTTTGGTCACCAGAGTGCTGTGCCTACCCCGCCTCCTGGAACACACTGACACAGGGTTTTGAGACTGTATTACATGCCTGTAATCTCAAAGCTTGGGAGGCTGAAAACTGGAGAATCAATGACTCAGATCTATGTAGTGACACCCTGGAAACCCTGTACTTAATACAAAAATAAATAAATGAATGAATAAATAAAGTTATGCATCTGATTTATTTTGCATAAGATTATGTTTTCACGATGCATCCATTTTATTACAAGTGGTTCAAATTTGTCCTTCAAGGAAGAGTAATATTCCAATTATGTATATGGGGCACAAGATTGTTATGACCTTGTCTGAAAATGGACATATAGACCACTTTCAAGAATCTGCTATTATTGATGTGCTGCTACAAACCATGATATACATGTATTTCCATAATAAGATGTTCTTAACAACTATTTAATTTATTTATTTTTGTACCAGGGATACAGGACCTTGTGCTTGCCAAGCAGGCCCTTATGCTGCTGAGCTATCTCTCCGGTCTAACACTTTCTAGAAAATATATAGCAGTGGGATGGCTGAGTAAAATGGAATTTCTCTTTGCAGATTTTTTTTTCAGACATCTCCATACTGATTTCCACAATGCTTATACTATTTTACATTCTTGACGAGTTTTTTTGTTTGTTTGTTTATGAGACAATCTCAAAATATATATAGTTCAGAATGACTTTGAATTAACTATTTAGCCCAGGATCCCCTTGAACTTTAAGCTATCTTCCTGACTTAGCCTGCTGAGTGTTGGGACTGCAGTCATGTGCGACCGTACTGGGCCTTGTCCCTATTTTACTTATTTTTTTAATAGGAAGTTCTTTTTTTCTTTGTCTTTTTGAGACAGGGTCTCACTATGCAGTTCAAGCTGGCCTTGAGCTCACTTTTGTAGCCCAGGCTGGTCTCAAACTCGCAGGATCCTCCTGCCTCAGCCTCCCAAGTGCTAGGAGGAAGTTCTTTACTAAATGTTAGTCATGTCTTATAGTTTTTTTCATCCTAAATCCATTGATTTCCACTTTGATCTTTTTGATTTCTCTTTTTAAACTAGATTTGAGTTTACATTGTTGACACTGATCATGGAGTTATTTATTTAATCTTAGTATCCTGCAAATCGGAGCACTACCTGCAGTAGTAGCCTTCCCTTCTAAGTCTGCTTTAGTGTGAAGCCCAGGCATGGGCACTTGAATCTAGGAATTTAATAATTTCTTACTAAAATCTGTGACACACTGAAGTTCAGGAAGTTGTTGCTTTCATGTGTTTATAAATTCTCTGTACTGTCTTTTGTCATTGATTTCTAGTTTCCATGCACAAAATGAGCTAAGGATGGTTTAAATTCTTTTGCAGACTTTTTAAACTTATGTGGCCAACTTTGGAGAAAATCGTATTTGTTGCAGAGAAAAAAAAAGTATTTTGTTGTAGTAAATTAGAACTATAAATAAATATATGTGTATATACATGTATATATATATATATATATATATATATGTATAAATTTATTCATTTTATTTATTTGTTTAAAGGTTTAGTTCAGCTCTAATGTTTTTCTGTTTGCTTGTTTTTGGTTTTGGTTTTTTTGGCTGGTTCAGGCTGCCTTAAGGGTGGGCCTGGTGTGGCCTGTGGAACTGGTAACTGAACTGCAGTGCCCTGTGCCTGACTGAGTTTGCCCAAGCAGACCATTTAAGCAACTGAGCTAATCTGCAAGCCCCTGCTCTGATATTCTTGTTGATCTCTTTTCTTAGCTTTCTTTTCATAGGTCATTCACCCTTGACTAACTGATGATATTTTTATTTGACATTTTATGTCCAACAATGTTCGTTTTACAAAGTTATTTGCTGATATATTCTGTGCTCATGTATTTACACCTGTTATCTCCTTCTGTTGAATTCTTTCCTAAACTAATCTGTGGTGAATTTCTTTACATCTGCTATCAGCTTTCACCTGAAATTTGCTTTGTCTGAGAGTAAAATGTCTAAACCATCTTACTTTCAGTTTTCTAGTGCATAGAATATTCTGTTCTTATCTTGACTTTTTAGTTTACAAGTTTTCTTTTGGTTATCTGAGTCTATCAAATGTAGAAGACTGCTAGATTCTTTTTTTTTTGATCCAGTCTGCCAATCTGTTTCTATTAATTGAGAAGCTCACGATTGCAATTAATTATTGATAGCGGTTGATTTTTTTCTTGTCATTGTGGTTTTTCTTTTCTTTTTTCCTGATTTGTATTCTTTTATTTTTCTTTTTTCATTTAACTACTGGCCTTCCTTGCTGTGCTTGATATTTTTTTTAAATTGGTATGTGGAGCCCATTTTCTTTGCTAAGATATCCTTAAACATTTCTCAGATGCTAGTTTAGTGCTTACATATCTTTTACGATCATCTCCACTGTAGGATGTTTAATATATACATATATATATATATATATATATATATAATGGCCAGCTCAGCCTGCCCTGGGGGTGGGGCTGATGCAGCATGTCGTGCCGGGGAGCAAATCGCAGTTGGCTGCAGTTGGCTAAGCTTGCGTAAGCAAGCACTTTAGACTGCTGAGCCATCTCGTTAGCCCCCCAATTTATAAATTCTATACAATTTTTAATATCTGATATTTCTGCATGGCACATTTCATTGGCATCTGTCATTCAAGCTTTGAACTATTTTCATCACTTTTTCTTTTATTTATTTATTTATTTTTTGTCTTTTTGAGATAGGGTCTCTCTATGACTTTTTCTTATTTTTAAGTTTCTTTTTTCCATAAGCACATTGCTTAGTTTGTATGTCGGCTCCATCATCTTTTGAATTGTGCCTTTTTTTTTTGCAGTACCAGGGAGCGAACTCAGGACCTTGCACTTGCCAGGCAGGCACTGGTGCCCCTGAGCTACCTCCATGGCCCTTTCAGTAGTGCCTTTTCTGAGCTTGCCGCTTCAATGGCCCATCACTTACCATGGAAGTTACCTTTCAGACACCACTGAAATAAGTGAAAATCAGCAAAGCAGCTGTGTTGTCTTTGTTTTAAGATTTGTATGTATGTTAAGGCTTTATAAACCCTCCCACACTCTTATAATTATTTCCCACACTTTTAAAGACACATCTATCCAGGCATGGTGACTCACGCCTGTAATCCCAGCACTCAGGAGGTTGAGGCAGGAGGATCGGTGCGAGTTCGAGACCAGCCTGGGCTACAAAAGTGAGCTGAAGGCCAGCCTCAACTGAATAGCGAGATCCTGTCTCAAAAACACAAAAAAATAAAATAAAACAAAGACACATCTAATGTTCTTAACCATTTTCTCAACACATAAACTTACATAATTTAAACAATGTATATATACCATATGGTAGAGTATGTATTCATCCACTAAAGAAATACATACTGTAAACGGTGTATTTAATGTTGATTTAATATTCTTTTAATGTTTAGAATGAACACTTTTAATATATTTTATGCTTTTTAAAAAATTAGGCAAAAATCATTTAAACTATAAATACTACCATATCAATAAATATACACTACTGAATAGTTCTACAAAATTCCTTGATTTAGCAGAAAAATCCATGATAAATAATTTAGACAAATATTTTTAAAAACCCATGAAACAGTGAGTCCACAAAAGTCAAACCAGGAAATAAGGAGCTACTACTACATTTTAATTCTTCTGGAATTGCTTCATACAGCTCATTTAAGAAGTATGTGTTTTGTTCTCCTCTGATGTCTTTTAGATCTTGTATAGGAGACCTGGAAGGGTTTGGGGGCATTTTTGCCTTGTTTATAATGTAATCAACATAATATATAATGTAAATATTTTAAAGTTAATATTAAGTTTTGAAGTCAAATAGTGAAGTTGTTGATATGCCTATCTCTTTGGCTAGATTCTGTTTTCCAATGACATGTTTGTGGCTTTGTTTCTCTAGAAATCCTGTCCACCTCTATAAATCACTGTACTCAATTTAATTATTTTGCACACTTTCACAATGTAAAGAGCAAATTTCCACTGTTCATAACACTGTGAATAGAATCAGGTATATATCAATCATAAACATTACAACTTATCTTTATAGTGTTACTGCTTTGTCAATAGCCCATATAGTTTATATTTCTGCATGATTTGTAAAGTGGGAGAATTGAAGAGGCAAGGCAAAGGGAAAATGTGAGGTGATGGGAAGAGAGGAAATTAAGAGGAACACTAGGACAGGGACACAGCTCGATGACACAAGTACCTCACTGATAAGCAAAAGGTTCTGAGTGTAATTCCAAATATGACACAAAAAGAGAGAGAGAGAGGGAGACTGAAAAGAAAGGCAGGGAGGGATGGAAGAAAAGAGAGGGATGGGGAGAGGTTAAAAGTTTAAAAGGAAAGGCAAGTGTTTGGATTCTGTTGAAGTTATTTAATAGCTGGAGAAAGGCACTATTGTAGAATGGGATTTGATAAGTTTTTGTAGAGGCAGGAATATGTATGCAGATAGTCAGCAGTGCCTTTAGTGGAAAGGAGGGAGTGAGACTGCTTACATCAATGTGTGTGAATAGTTTTGTTTGGTTCTCAAAGACAAACTATGTTAAGAAATATCTGTATTGTACAGTTTTCTTTACACCACTGTTTAACCCTCATTCTCTAGTCAACTTATACACTTCCCAGTTATATTTATACCACTAGAGATAACAAAGAGGAGGAGAAAGATAAGATGAGATAGCATGAAGTAGGGAGAGAATAAGAATATGGTGGGAGAGAGCTGAAAAAAAAAAGATGAAAGATGCACTAAACCAAGGAGCAGGCCAAAGAAACAGTTGACACTTGCAGCATTATACTCCTCACATACTAATAAAGAAGAACCAGAACAAAGAAGACTGAGGAAAAGAAAACAAAAATAAAAGGAAAGAAAACAAAACAATCAGGATATTGCAAATGTAACAAAGTAACAAGGATACTGCTATGGTTTATGTCTACTTATTCCCCCAAAGCCTCATGAGTCATAGGGCAGGGACTTCTAGAGTTTGAGACTTGATTCATGGTGCCTGGGATTATGTGTTTTAGTACTGATGGAATTATGGGACTAAGTACTTTCAGGATTACAGGTGTAACCTAAGGCAGATAGGCTTGAGTTGGAGAGTCTGAATGTGATATAAATAGACACAGAGAGACAGACTTAAGCTGTTGCTCTGCTGCCCTGTTTGGTTGGCTGCCTTTGCCACCATTTTGTTGCTGTTCCACCACCATGAACTGGATGCTCTCTGCCCTGTTCCACTCAGCCTTGAGCCAGCCAAATATGGACTAAAACCTCCACAAACTGTGAGCTAAATAAACCTTTCCTTCCTTCATTCTTAGTGTCTGGTATTTGTCCCAGCAATGATTAAAAAGTAGCTAAAATACAATAACTAAGATGACAAAAATAGCAGTATTAATCAGAATACAAGCCTCCATGCAGCTGTTTTGGCAATGACCACATCTTCACAACTCCTCTTCACTGATTTCCCTGTCTGTGTATAATCAGCCATGGGGTTTCCCTCTCTAGGCCAGCAGTAGCCTTGAGAACTACTGCTCCCTCTGACCTAGTCCTTGGTTTTGTACGCTACATGGACCCCTTTGAAGACCTCTGCATACCTGACAGACCCTAAGTATCTTGAGCAATTGGAGGAAGGCAAATGTCATGGTCTTTTTCATTTTACTTCCACAGGATTTACCTGCTTCCTGTCTTTTTAAAAGCTTCTGTCCCAGATGCTGACCCTCAGATATGCTTTTCTGTTTCAGTCTGATACACAGAAAGAGTAGGAAGGCACTCTGTCCCGGTTCACATATGTCATTAGGTAGAACAGTTTCCTCTTCCTTTTGCCCTTCTCAGGAAGGATTTCCTTGGTGCTGCCTTTCACCATGGGAGTGTGAAGGCAATCCTGGGTGGTGCAGTGGATGATCCAAACATGATCTATTGTATAGGCCAGCGATAGTGGGATCATAATAATAATCATAATAATAATCACAATAATAATAGTGATAGTTACAATTACTATTATTATTATTAAAATCATCTATCTGGAGGAAATATTTGTCTCTATTATCCTTCTACCTGCAGGCTCTTAATATGGAAAACATGATGTTGTATGCCAATTAAATTTTACTTGTTTTTAGTTCTGACTTCTTTGAGTTTCTGGGATGGAATTGTCTACCTTGTCAATGCTTGTTGGTTGGGGAATTGACTGGCTGTGAGTTTACTCAATCTGACAGACAATAATTGAGAGAAAAACTCTCTTTCTCTCAAACTAGGTGTGTGGTGGGGTACTATTACATTATCCTGTATCCCATCCTTTAAACTACAGTCTTTAGCTTTTGTAAGATTTGAAACAATATTCCCTACCAAGCCCGATTGCCTCAATCTCATTTGCTCCACAGAGATCCTAAAATCATTTGTGTCTGCACTCAGCAAACCCATGATTATTCTGCCTAATCCTGGACAACAGCTTAGGAGATAACTGCTAAGATCTTTTTACACATGACCTTATAGGTCAAGACATATGGAGCTGGAAACCTTCATCATGTATTCCACATAGCCGTGACAAGATCAGGTCAGTCTTGAGTGAGAAAAATAAAGTTAGATACAAAATGCCCTCCAAAAGTTTATGCAAAGATTAGAAAAGAATACAATATTTTTCTCTTTTAATTGAATGATCACTGAACCAGAATGTGATGCTCATCACAAGCATCTGTTAAGAGATTGTAAAGAATGACTTCTCAGCCTTTTACATAGCCAAGCAGATACAACCCATTACATACACGTTCTCATGATTAATGATAACTAGTCCTCAAGTAAGAGAATTTGACAGCACCCATTTGTCACACATGATTCTTCCTAAACTCATTTGGTAATTAGTGACCATCTGTGTTACCTAATTGGTTTATCCAAAGAAAGATAGACTTCTCATATTTTTCTGAAAGCTTTGGAATAACATCTCAGTCCAAGCTTTCACTCTACTTCTGAAACAAAAGTTTACATTTCACAGATAGTTCCAAGACCTTTTAGAAAGACATTCATCACTTGCAAATAAAAAAAAAGGAAGATATTCTTGAATGCTAAACTGCCAAGAATCTGATTTTAACTTTTGAAAACATTGATGTGTTTCACAGAAATAAAAATAATGTATAACTGAAAGTTTGCAAAGTAAATGCTTTAAAATAAAGATAAGAAATCTGTTAATTATTTTCAAAGAGGTATTTTAATTTTGCATATAACCTTACAGATGTTTTTATAAAATTGCTTTTCTGTCTTCTATTGATATAGAAATTCATTGATTTTTGTACCTGTTTCTTTTATTCTACCGTGGAATTTGAACTCAGTAATAGCACACAAGCTATCTGCTCATTTCTTTTTCTTTCGTATTTTTTCATATTGTTTACTACCACATTCAGATCTAATTCTTTGTTTACTAGCAGTATAATTCCAAACTTCTATGCACTTTGAAATGACTTGAATCAGACTTTAAGTCTTTTTCCCATTATCATTTTTAAAAGATTATTTTGACTATTGTAAATCCTTCTGATTTACTCATTAAGGTTTTTAAATAATTTTTATTTTATTTTTCTTGTTTCAGAACGTCTGTTTGTTTGTTTATTTATTTATTTTTATGGCTGGCTCAGCCTGCCCTGAGGGCAGGGCTGGCGCAGTATGTGGTGCCAGGAATCAAACCGCGGTCCCTGCAGCCGCCTAAGCTTTCCTAAGCAGGCACTTTAGACCACTGACCCATCCTGCCCGGCCCCATTATTCATTAATTTTGTTTAATGTCAATGTATTGAAAAGGCATTCACTTAAATTTTGATTGAATAGACATTCTAATTGTAATTAATTTGAAAAATAAACTTAACAGTCTTAAATCACCCAATCAGTGTCAGGCATGGTGGCACATGTCTATAATTCCAGCACATGAGAAGCTCAGGCATGACAAGTGCTGCAAATTTGAGGCCAGCCTGGGTGACAAAGTGAGCTCAAGGCCATCAAGCACTGTACAGCGAGACACGACAGCGAGACACGGTCCTAAAAGGAAAAAAAAATCATCATGCAATCGTACAAATGGCTTATTTTTATTCATATTCTTTCATTTTTCTCAGTAATACTTCTTTGTTTTCCTTGCATGTATCATATACTTTTTCTCTTTTTTTTCTGTTTTCTTTCTTTTTTTTTTTTTTTTTTACAGATTTTGTGTTTTGGATGCCCTAATGTAACTGGCTTGTTGGTTTTTATTTTTTCACCTGTTCATTGTTAGAGGACAGAAACACACTTGTTTTGCCCTTCAATTCTCAGTCTGAGGGATTGATTGTCTATTCCTTAAAGATTATGATAATTCTTTATGAACTCAATTGTGTTACTTGTGAGGAAAGAAAAACTTGGTCTTTCTCTCCAATATTGTGAGTTTCTTTTGTTCCACTTGTTTCGTAAGAGCCAGAGCCGCAAGTACCAAGTGGAATAGAACCACTCGATCTAGTCAGAGTTCCAGGCATGGCAAAATTTATAGAGCCACCTGATGCTCTCAGATGCAGACCCTGCATGTACAACACCTTGGCAGCCAGTGCCCCATTAAGAGGAAAGCATTTGTTATATAACTATGAAAGCATCACTGTTTAAGAGGCTACTCCTTTATACCAGAACATTTCTGTCTCTAAAATGGAATTTTCTTTCAGTAATGTAAAAATTTTATACATATGTACATACACTTTATTTATTTTTTTTTGTACATACACTTTAAATTTATTTTTGTAAAATTAAATTGTTGTACTAGTCAATTTTGGTCACATTTGACTAAAATCATAGTCATGTCATGTTTTATTAGAAAGCTTCATACTGTCTATTTATATTTCTTTGTTGCATATAAGAGAGATTGCAAAGTTATGTATTCACACATTTAATGCACAGATAAATTCTTATGTATGAGAGTTGGAAGAGTTTGTAGAAACCTTGCCAGAAGTTAAAAAGAGAAGAAGAAAATAATATCATTTACTGAACTTCTTCTGTCATTTATCATAAGCACAAAACTAATGGCTTCATACACATGATTTCTTTTAGTTCAATTTCAGTACAAATTATTAATGTCCATTTTACAAATGAACTCAAGCTAAAAAAATATCACTCATCTATGGTCTCATTTTAAGTTATTTTTAGAGCCAAACATCGAGAGCAAGTATTTTAACACAGTTATACAGTATTTCCTTTGAAACTCCTCCAATTTGGGATACATTTTCACAATAAACTTTTATTGTGGAACCTGTGGCTTCAAAACCAACATGCAAGTGAGAATCTGTCTATATCCATTGCCTTGTATATCAGGACTCTTTCCAGCCAATTTTTTTTTTTAATACTTGTCATTAACAGATCCAATGCAGGACATATACTAAGATTGTATGTTGTCCTTTTGGTATCCAAGGTTAGCTAGTATGTGACAGATACTAAGCATTCTATTAACAGTGGTTGATTGATAAAATAATTTTAATTTTGAGTTTAATTTTTGTTTTCTATTACAACTATATATATATATATATATATATAGTGAAAACTATCTTCATTTTTAAAAATACAAGTAGTGAAAAAAGCATTCAAACTGACACAAAATTTCGTTAAACAAAGTAATAGGAATTCAATAATAGTTCTTGTATTGGATGATTTAAATTAGTTATTTAGGTTACTGGCATAAACCTGCAGAATTGCTTTCTGTCTTTGCTCCTATTATTTGTTGTAGTTTTTGCTTTTTAAAAAAATAAAACATTAAAAAGTCAATTATAGAAAGGAAAGAAAAGAAAGCCAACAAAAATATAAGAAATTAAGAAGTAATAAGCACTAGCCGGGCGTGGTGGCTCACGCCTGTAATCCCAGCACTCGGGAGGCTGAGGCAGAAGGATCTGGGCGAGTTTGAGACCAGCCTGGGCTACAAAAGTGAGCTCAAGGCCAGCCTGAACTGCATAGTGAGACTCTGTCTCAAAAAAGACAAAAAAAAAAAAAAAAAAAAAAAAAAAAAAAAAAAAAAAAAAAAAAAAAAAAAAAAGAAGTAATAAGCACTAACTGTTCCTTTCAAACAACAAGCAGAAACTGGCAGAACAGTTATCCAAATTATTCTACATGCCTACATAAAATATCGTTTTCCTTCTTTCTTTTGTCCATTTCTTCATCCCAGTTTTTCCTTTTATAGATCAGATTCTTTTCCTTTCATACTGTTTGTTGCACCTTTCAGATTTTATTTACTATTTTAGGTTCTCATACTAGTGAAACAATAGGATTCTTTGAACATGTGGTTTGATTTATTCTACTTATGAGTACAGTTTCTAGTTACATCCATTTATCAATAGACACATTAAAACATCTGCTTTCTCATGATACTACAACTCACGAAGAGAGAAGATTCAAGACAGTCCTTATAGCACCATTCTGGAGACTGGAGTGAGCTGAAATTTAACTTCCATTATGGCAAAACCTTGAAGCAAACAGTTTGAGCTACACTAAGATGGTGACAAAATAGGTACGTATGTTGGCAGAGTAAGGGCCATACTTAAAGTGCAGACTATTTTCATATTAAATGTCTACCCATAAACATAGGTTATAAGAAATGGTTTCAAACAGCAAATGGTCAAAGTAAAGTCAGATTCCAAGAAGAGAATATAGTATACCTTGGGAACCAAGTGAAACAAATCAGCAATGGATTATTAATCCCAGCAGGTAAAGGAGCCATACATTCTGGAATAGAGTTATTGATAAAGTGATGAAGGTTTTAAGACAAGATAAACCTGAGAAGTGAGAAAAAGTTGAGTCTGAAGAAGGAGGACTTATTGATTTAATTGAAAACAAATGCATATCGTTAGAAATAGTCTTTGTAAACTTCAGACAGTTTTTTGGAGGCTATGTTTTATTTATAGTCTAGGGAAATACAACATTTTTAAGGCTAAATTGAGACTCTCTTCTAGGCTTTATTAAATATGTGGTACACTCATGCTATATATGCTAAGCTCTCTGGGAGCTCACAGCCTTGTCTGGAGGAGTTATTTTGATAATAACTGTATCAAGATTACAAGTGTTACATGAGTGCTATAATCTGAGATAAGATTATGAGAGAAAAGAATAGTATATAAGTCAGCTATAAATCCTATGATTTGACCATGGAGTTGGGTAATTTTTCCCCAGCAAATAGAAGCTAACATCAATACATAAATGAAAAAATTTCCCAGGATATATTTAGGGGAAAAAAGAAAACTAGAAGATTCCACATAAAGTTACTGCATGATTTTCCTTGAAAAGCAAATAAGAAACGGAGAGGTGAAGCAATGGAGAATACGTTCATGGAAGATGAAAAGAAAGATGTTTTGTAGAAACTCAGTTTTGCAAGATGGCCAGTAGAGCACTGATTGTCAACTTGAAGAATAATTAGGCAAACTTGTTGTCACGAGTAGAGAAAGCATTGCTACTGTTCTAAAACAAAGTCTGCTCTTTGCTCCGTGGAGATAGCTTAGTCAAGAAGCAAGTGTCACTTTGAGAAAGAACTTCATTGTAATGAGATAGTTGACTGAAGATGATCAGACTAGGAACTATATTAGCTAAAAACTGAAAATGGAATCCTCATTTAGGAAACTTAAAGCTGACTAATATTTTATCCATAGATAGGTGCACCATAGCAATTATTCATTCTGCAGTGATCCTTTTCTCTTGTACACATGATCTCATCAAATAGGCACTAGATGTTCTACATTCTGTCAATCTCGAGATTATGACCCTCGTTCCTCTTATTACTGTCTCCTGAAATTGCTGAGTCTAGCAGACAATATCTGTTGTAGTCTGGAGTTTTTGCAAGGGGAAGAATATAGTACAAAACATATTTCATAATAATATTTTGCAATAAATCACCCAAGAATCACATACTACAAGTACAGAAAGTCTATTCATACATTAAATACTAAAAAAATACAGATGCGGTCCTAGATAGTAATATCCAGCATGTGTCCAAGTGGAAAACTAGAACTCATGGCAAAGCTTCCCACAAATCCAACTGGAGGCCTCCTGCACCAGAAAAATCTCATATTGGTCGGCTTTATGGATCTGTGCTGGAAGGGCCCAAAGATCAATGGTAGAAGCTGGAACATCGATGCCAGTGGGATAAAGAATCTGTGCTAGCAATCTAAGGGATCTGGACTGGAGAGAGGAAGCAATGCCGAAGGTGAGAACCAGAGCTCCACCAAAAGTACTACAGCCATCCTCAGCAACAGTGAGGTCCCAAGCTCCTCCAGTGATAGGGAAATCTAAGTTTCCATCAGGAAAGACAATTGAACAAGCTTCATGAGGCTGTGCAGTGCACAATCTTTCCCTTCAGAGCCAGGAATCAATGCTCAGGAGGAAGACCCAAGCTTCTCCAAGTTGGAAAAACCAACATGGCAAGGTTCTCAAGCAGGGCACCCAAGAGAACTAGCAGCTTCCAACGGCTTCTCTAAACCACATCCCTTTGCAGTGTTTCTGTAGCTTTTCCTATTCTGCCTTTTATGATGCTGGCAACGATCTTCAGTTACTCAGCCCTATGCTAGTTTAACTCAGCTGGGCACAAGAACCTTACCAACAGTTAGCTATCCACCACATGTCTTAATCATTTTGGTGAAAATTTTCTGTAGAAATTAGAATGCCAGGCAAAGATAAATAACAATTTGTAAAGGGCATGTTGGCATAGAGACTTTACTACTGGTATGTGAAGATCCTAAAACATCCTTAAAAAGGTCTTTCAGTTTGTGGCACGAAGGTTGACAGAAAACATGAATGTGCATGCAAATATGACAAACTAGGAGCTAGATGACAGAAGTTCCCCTAGATTTTCCAGGGACCTGGAAAGACAATTACATGCAGAGATTTTAATGAGAGGTGTTCTGTTAAGGAAAGAAGTACCAGAAAGTAGCAGCTGCTAGTGATGGGGAAGGTTAAATGCAGCCATGGGTGATGCAGGGCCCGAGACATAGGCCTAAGAGTAACTCTGAAGAAGCATATGCTACTGCAAAGAAACCTTGGAAAAATAATTTGGTCTTCAAAGCTGAATGACACAAATACAACTACTGGATTTATAACCTAGGATTAGTTGTTACCTTATTTTCTTTGTTGGAATTTGTGGGAAATAGGGAAATAGTAGAAATCACTGGTTGTACTTTTTTTTTTGTGTGCGAGAGATTGAACTCAGGACCTTGCACTTCCTGGGCAAGCACTTATTCTACTGAGCTATCTCCCCGGCCCTGTGCCAGTTATTTTTAATTCAGGTTGTCAAATTTATGAAGACACATATATAATAGAATAAACTGATGTTAAGGTCTTGATATTCTAAACAAGTAAAATTATTTTAGAATAAAAAAATATTTAGAACAGTGTTGTCACTGTTACTTTGTCACTTAGTCAGCCCATTCTACAGAATGCTAGGGCTTCTATCCATAGGCAGCATGTTGGAAATCATTTTCTCCTAATACTGGTATTGCACTTAGGAACAAAGAGACAGGCATGAAAGCGAATTAGTAAGCAGCAATTTCAAAACGTGACAAATTGGATGAAACTCATGAAATTTTAAAATTCCATAGAAGTGTATTCTATCACCTATCACCCACCTATCATTTGCAATCCTCTCCACTAATTTTTCTAAGAAATAGGCTATTTCCTTGAGTTAATATTGAATATCTGAGAAATCTCTGGCTATGACATCTTCTATGGGGAGAATATGGCTGGAATAAAAAACAAGGAAAAAAAAATAACTGGATGATATTTAGGGATGTGGGTGAGGTAGCTGTAGTAAGACATATCACAGTGTGGAAGGCTTAAAGTTCTATTAAGAGGACCAGTTTTAATTTTAAATAATAAACATATTATAAGACAACTTAATGCCTGCTATATATTTAGAAGGCCACACTGGTACAGTGAGAACAGCGGAAGTTCAGGGACAGGACTTGGATGGTGATCACAGAGTGGAATAAAAAATAGGAAATATTTTTGAGGAGGAATAAGAGAAATCTGGCTGTGAATTATAGCTATGCAGCACAAGTTTCTTTGCTAAGTTAATATTACTTTTATCGATTTTAATAAAATGAATTATATTTATTATGATTAGTTTTATGGGAAAGACTGGTGAGAAAAATATTCTAAGACAAGATGAAATAGTTACGTTTGGCATGCTAAGATACAGCTGCCTAAACAATATCTAACCGAGCTTCCAAGTAATAGTGCACTGTATCATCTGGATTTCATGGAATTACCAAGTAGCAAGCTATAGAGCTGTCAGTGAATGGGCTGTGAGTGGCAGATAATGTCACAATTAAATAAGTTCTCTAGGGAGAGATCTTCTGTACAGATTGGGTAAGAAGCCACCATATGAGCGCTAAAGTTTCCCAACATTTAGGATACTAAGAGTTCAGAAATAGTAAGGGAAAAGTAGAAGAAACAGTTACTGAGATAGGAGGAAAACTGTGCAGTACAAAACACAGAAACCAAGAGAACCTGGGCCAGGGCAGAAGAGCTCACAACAAAGGTTTGGCTGTGAGCTTGACTTTTCAGAACAGGCAATCAACAGGGAAACAGCAAAAACAGAGTATTTAAAGCTTAGTGATGAAGGCAAACAGAGAAAAAATAGTACCTGGATTGTAATCCAACACTAAGAAAATCTTCATAATATTGAGACATATGTGTATGTGCATATATTTACACAAATCGCAGATATATAGCGATGACTATGCATACTCATTAGGGTATTTGATTAAAAGCTAGCACACAAAAATGTGTCAGTAATACTCATTCAGCAATGGTTACTGTGTTGTATCACATCACCTTCCAATGTGAGTTTAGTGAAATTTTGTATTGTTTCTGATGCACTTTTCTTTTATTATTTTATATTCTCAAAAAATATATTCAAAACCCGGCAAGAAAAAAATTTAAGAAGTTTAGTTTCCTCACAAATTTCCTGGCCATTTCTTTCTAAACATCTGCATACTTTTATATGTCGGTATTGTTAGTAACATCACTACTATTCTCTAACATTTACATTTTAAAATTGTGTTTAGAATATGTTTGATTTTATGAGCATGTAGATATATCAAGGCCGTGGGTATTGCGTTCAGCTGAAAGTCCTGTGGAGAAAGGCTAAGATCAAAGGAATGAAGTTTCTTGAGTGTCCTGGCGTTGTAAAATTGCTTTGGTTAGTTAGGGCAATAGGGTAACACATTTGAATCAGGAGTGAGAAATCTTGCTACTGTACAGATCTAGCCCCAAAACACTGCTGTAGTTGTTTGGAGGTAAACAAATTGATCCATCGGAGGTGAAAGTGGAAAGAAATTGAGGAACACACATGTGCAATGAAGTTATCAGAAATAATTACAGAAGCAGGAAAGAAGGTAGTCATCGGTAAATTAAAACAAAAAAAGAAGTTTGTGATATATGCTAAATTGTACTCATTACTTACGAATGTTACTTAATTTCCCAACAATAATGCAACGTTAAATTCTTATATCAATTATTTGACCTTGATTTTTAATAAGCATTTAAAGAAAAAGGCACTATATTACTGAGAAAAATCTCTGAAAAGGAAGAAGACAGGATTTAAAATTTTTCATAAACTTAGATGCTCTTTGTTTGATGATCCACCTGGTTAAGGACTCTTTGGACACATGGTCAAGGGGTGCTCCTTGGAAATACGATGAACTGTTCACCTGTCTCAGTTAGTCTTCTCTGGTTTCTAGGACAAATACCTGACACTCAAAATGAAAGAAGGAGAATTTTATTTAGCTTAAAGTTTTTGGACGTGTCAGTCCATATTCACCTGGCTCCAAGGTAGAGTGACACAGGGCGACCTTTCATGATGGCAGCAAAGAGCAAGAGGAGCCGAGGGAGGACTAGCAGCAGCAATTGCAACAGAAAGCAAGTCTGTCTCCCTTAATTTCTATTTAGGCTATCCACCCCAGGCTGGGGGCAGTACTTACACCGATAATCCCAGTACATCATGAATCAGTGACAAACTCTAGAGGTCCGCCCCATGAGGCTTTGGGGGACAACTAGACACAGACTATAATGTGACCCATTTCTGTATATGGTTATGACATGTTATACATTATTTTGCTAAAATAAGCATTATACAAATAAAAGTGGAATCGTACAAGTCCAATTTTCTTTGCCATTTGTTTGTTCTAACCATGTAATGTACATACTGTATACCATTTGCTTATTTAGAGACCAATGCATTTAATGTCCTAGTCCAAAGGCTGGAAACCCATTGCTAAACACTGAATGAGTGTAAGTTATATTAGAGTTTATATTCCTCACAGAGACATAGTGATCTTATTGTAACCTACATGCTTTCATCATCACTGGAGCAATTAGACTGGGGCTCACTGTGTTTTGAAGTGTTTGGATTTGTTCTGGAGATGTATAGCTATGGCTAAATGCTATGCATGGCAATTGCCAAGTCTAAACTCATCTAAATGAGGAAAGGTAGCAAGGAAGCTCTTGAATAAATGAAATGTCAAAGCAGGGGTTGAAGGCAATCGTCATGCCTAGCACCGGAGAAATTCTTAATGACATTTTTTACAGCACTCAGAAAGATCATTGTAATTCCCCTTAACTGACAGGAAGAAGGGTAATCTGTCAGCAAGCACACTTAACGCTGGCCAACTAAATGGGTTTGAGGCATCCTGAAGGAAACCACTTCTAATCTAATCAATAGCACTGACACACCAAATAGCACTTGGTCAGAGCAATTTTAAAAACATGGAGTAAAAAAAAATAACAAAATAGAAATGTAGAGTCATGTAAATTTTAAAATGCATTATTTTTTTATTTTTAGGCTCATAACTAAATTTTAAAGTGTTCTTTCCGTATTTTAATGTGTTCTTTACTTATGGTTTGTCCGTTATTTTACCCTTTTTTAGAGATAAACGGCATTTAATTATATCTAAGTACATATTACTCATCAAACATATTGATATATACTTTATAAAAATTATGTATAGTATATGAAATTATGTATCATACTAAACATACAGATTTATTCAACTAAGCAAGTGTCTTTTGTTAAATTATGGATTTTCCCCCTTTGGTTATATTTTAATCCCTGCGTAAAACATAGTCTAATTAGTGCCTTGTTATCTGCTATCTACAGGAAATTCTTATCTCTTACTGACTCAGCTGTCTTCTACCAACCTTTATCTCAAACTTACAAATGTCCTTAATTGGGCTATTTGCCTAACATTTTCCCATTTCAACATTGTGCTTGACCTTGAAGAAATTCTTCTGGGAATTCACCAATAATCCTAATTATAGCTCCATTATGGCTGTTACTTAACTCAGGAGATATTTAGACTTTGATCAATGCATTCATTACACTTATTGATTGATAATTATAATGCATTACTTGCCAGCTTTCCTGCCTCCCTCATTAATTGCCTTGCCACAGTCCAGAAATATAGTTGCTAGACACTTGACATGCATTATACTAGGACTTATTACTCCATTTTTACACTTACATTGATGTTTAATTGTTCACTTCCCTGTTACATCCTCAGTTTATTATTTATTGTCACTTTTTGGATCTACTTCTAGAGATCCAACAACCTACACTATTCTTACATTCCTCTGTCTCTTAGTTGTGCTCTTATAAATTTTATGTTTGCAGAATATTATAGCAACTTAAGGAGATCTTACTTTCAGGGACACTAAATTTTATAAGAATCAATTTCAGCTTCATTTTTAAAATTAAAATTGAAAGTTTCAATACATTAATGCTTACATACATTATTATGATTGCTTGAATCAAAGATACTGAAGCACACTGTCTCTTGTAAAGTATAACGTTTATTGTAAACCTCATTGGCTTCAGACTTGTCATGTCGTTTAGTAAAGCATGCTTCTGCGTAGGCTGTGCAGGAATGACTTGGGCAATGTAGGTGTTTTCCTTGGTCCTTGTTTTCTTTGTCTAGTGCCCGCATGCAGGGGTAGGAAATTTTCATCCACTGTGCACTTCCACCAAGTTTCTGCCTTGGGACCAGTTGGGCATAGATGAAACCTCTAAAACTGTGAACTAAAGTAAACCTTGCCTCATTTAATTTATTTATTTATTTTTATTTTATTTATTATTATTATATTTATTTACTTATTTATGGAACCAGGAATTGAACTCAGGCCCTTGTAGTTGGCAAGCAAATGCTTATTTTACTGAGCTATCTCTCCAGCCCCATTTAATTTAAATTGTATGTCAACTGTTTCTTTTTCTCAACACTATGAAGCTAATATATCTCTTCACAATCTAGTAGTCAAAATGACCAGTGTGGAAATATGAGGTACATATTTGTGCAACAAAATTTGGCAAGAAACACAGTGGTATATGATCTTATTCCTTCCCCATTTCTATTGTCCTAATTATTGTGTCGACCTTGACAGAGTACTTCATGTTTTTCTGTAGGTCAAAGTGTTAACAATACTATATATTTCTTCCACTAAGAGATCAGGACTTACAATTTTCTGTAACGTTTCCTTTGTTCAAAGATTTTGAATGTGTGATATTTCCTTCAAGTTTCCATTTACTGAATCATGTTTGGTATTACCTACACCCTCGATGGCACCAGAACATATCAAGGAGGTATATTTTGTATGTCAACTTCCTAATATATTTCCTTCACTCTAAATATTTTACATTTGTTCACATACAGTACTTATAAAACTATTTGTCTCAGAATTTGATTCCATAAGTTATAGAAATTCTCATTCCTAGAATCTAGCATATGCAAAGATTTGGTAAATGTTGACAGATATACAGATGAATAGGAAAGTGAAAATTGGAAAAAATAATATTCTTCCCTCATAAATTATGAACAATTGAATCAAATATAGATTAAAAATTGAAGAAATATTGTGCCCATAATAATAAATATGAGCAATAGGAAATATAATTACGTGTTGAATATATTTATCTATAAATAGATCTTATTATTTTTCTTCTATTTTACTGTATGATTTGAATATTTTCTTTTTATGTATTTAATACAGCATCTACAGAATCTGCAGGGCTTCATTATGTATATAGGACTAGTAGTGATTCTCCCGTTTTCAGCCTCCCAAATGCTGGGACTATAGGTGTGTAATACCGTGTCATCTCAATCGCCACCTCAGCACACGCCAGGGGCAAGACCAGCAGAGCATCATGGGCATTGAACCTTGGCCCTTGGGCTCTGCCTAAGCAGGCACTTTAGTCCACTATCTGGCCTGCTGATTTCAGTTTTTTCTTGATTTTGCTAATCCCAATATTTCATAAGATTGCACCCTAAGGAATAGCTACTTTTTCCTTAGGTATGTTTCCATTTTTGTAACAGTTTATTAAAATAGGCTTTCAAGTCCACCTTAATAGGAATTCTTGCTTTTTTGGACAATATCATTATTGGAGTTTTAAACTAAGGAAATTTTGAGGTAATAGGCAAAAATCAAGTAAAAATAAATTTGCATATAAAAAATATCACCTGGCTGAAATAAAATTTATACCTCACTATTATGATTTTTATATACTTTTACTTTTGTGACCAATTATATGTTTATCTTAAAAGTAATAGGAGGCTAAATAACAACTATACAGCTAAATGAAATAATTTTATGATTCAGATGAAATAGGAACACATCTAGAAGTACACTTTTAAACTTCAAAATTGGAAGAGCTTTACATGCTATTTTGAATCATGACGCATAAAAAATGAAAACGTAAACTCCACACGATGTATTTTCTTTTCTATAAAATGAGTTTGTTTTAATCCTACAGAATCACAGAACTAGACTGGATGAAATCTGTAGGCTCTCCTGAGTGGCACAGGACAGGCAGAAGCAATGTGTAAATAATGTGCAAAAGCCCCTCCTGGTTATTTCTAATTAGGTCACCAGGTATCAGTTCCCAGCATCGCCTGCAATCTACCATAGAGCTCCAGCCTAGCTCCAAACAACTCAGGAGTAAGCCTCCCTGATCGAGATCCAATGCAGGATCAAATATGGTCTTAGCCACATGATCCTTTTGCATTATTTTATGCAAGGCTCAGTATATATTTATTTAATTTTGGGGTTGGAGAAAGAAGGGTAAACATGTTGAAAATATTTAAATTTCCTTAAAATATAATATTTTAAAATCAGTTTATACATATGTTGTCACACAAATTCCAAGGGCTCTCTACTTAGGAGTCATTTCAGAGCTTATTTACAATGTAAAATGTTAACATTTTTACTGTGTGATCCAACTTTAATGATTCATGATCGCTGATGAAATGAAAGCAGCACTTCTATTGCATTTCTATTTTGACAACTGTTAACCTGTGCTTTTGAAAATAATGTACTATTTTACACTGTAGTGCTATTTTCACTTCTATACTAAGTCTAATTTTGAAGGTTTCCAGATTAGCCTATTGCTTTGAAAATATTTTCTGTTTTCATATATGTCTTACTCTTGAGTCTAAGAAGATTCAAATATAGAGTTTAGTGGTAACAATGGAGAAAAACAAATCAGTATCAGATGAAACAGTTGTTGAAATTCCTTTTGTCTACTCTGACACTTAGGTGTTAAATGTTCTCTTAGTTATAAAATATCAGGCTCTCCCCCATAATTTTCCTAGTATGAATATATTCAATTAGTGCATCGCTAAGATTTTCAGTCTACCTCATATGATATTATGTATTGTTTTAAACAAATTGCCTGTTTCAAATAAACAAATTAAGTATTGGAATTAATAACGGTTGTGACAATTTTTTTCTGTTTTCTTTTTCTTTCTTTCTTTTTTTTTTTAGTACAAAGTATTGAAATCAAGACCCTGAACTTGCCAGGCAAGTGCTTATTCTACTGAGCTATTTCCCAGGCCCAAATTAATGATTTTTCAATACCCAATATAATGACAAATAGTTTCACACTTTTTTTGTACATTGCTATTGCATTTTCCCTTTGTACATTTCATGTTAGTACGTTTGCAGTGTTTTTATTGCATAAATGATGGCTAAAAGTTTTCATATATAGAACTTTAGTTAATTTACATACATCCTAACATTTTGGAATGGCCATCTCTGACTGCCCTTCATGCACACATTTGCAATGATAGTGCAATATATTTACAGTCTACTGTGCTTCCTTAACATGTGCCTTACTTTCATTGTGGCTGACAGAATCCTGCCTCCCAGGAACTATGCCATGTGGACATATCTGCAAGTTATGTTACCTGACAAAAAGAAGTGTATGAATATAATTACAGCTATTAACCAGTTGACTTAAAGATAAGATTATCTGAGACACCCTAGGGAGCCCAAAGCAACCACAACATATTAAAAGCAGAAGAGAAAGTTGAAGCGACTTGAAGCAAGAGAAAGATACAGTGTACTTTTTTAATGTAAGTATTAATTATTGTTTTGCACTTTCACAAAGGAGAGTAAAAATGCAGTTTTTGTCTTTCCATATTGGACTTATTTCACTTAATATAATGTCTTCAATTTTCACACAAATATCAGGATTTCACTCATCTTTTTGGCAGAATAGTACTCTACAGGATGTAGGGAACATAGTTCTTTCATTACAATATCTTCATGATATAATAATGATTACATTTATAGTTCCTGGAGATCTGGTATGCATACATATAGCATAGTGATCATTTTTATGCCCACCCCTCTCCTCTGTCTCTACCCATCCTCAAATCCCCTGGCCAACTCTACAGATCCTGTTTCCGTACTCACTGCCATCGGTCTTGCATTTCTCATGGTAAAGAAACCGAGTGATATCTAACCTGTGTCTGATCAATTTCACTTAGTACTACAGCCTCCAAATTCGTCCATTTTCCTACAAATGATTCAAATGCATACTTCTTGAAGGCTGAGTATTTTGCCCCCATGTCTGTACGCCTACTTTTCTTCATTCGCTCATCTATTATTGATGAGTTGTGCTGCTGTAAACATGGATATGCACACTCCTCATAGGCCTTGGGCTTTCTGTGTTGCCCTTGTGATTTGACCTTTTTGATTTCACATTGCGTGATATGAATCTACCATCTCATTTTTACAAGTTTGAGGTGTATCTATCTTGTTTAACCTGTCAAAATTAACTTATTCTCTGTATGATATTTTTAACTTTCATTTTGAATTTTCACTCTAATCTGTATGATTTTGTTCCTTCTAAGAAGTTTGAATCCAACCTATTGTTATACATCTAGGACCTTAAAATGTATGTAATCCATTTGAAATCCCTTTATTTTTCCCTTGAGGTATTCACAAAAATATATTTCCTTCTCAGTATTCCTTTCATTGTTTTCCAGAGGTTTTATTGTATTTATTTATTTGTTCAATTATTTTTTGTGTATTTATTACAGGCTCTACAGAGTTGTACTACACAGATTGGACTCGAAATAATTCTCTTATTTTCAGCTTTCCAAGCACTGGAATTAGAGGTGTGCCCCACATACCTGCTCTCTATTGCCCTATGAGTGCACCCTGGGGGTGAGGCCATCTCTGCATGCCGGGGATCGAACCCAGTTCCCTATGTCTGCCCGAGCAGGTGCCTTAGTCCACTGAGCTATCTGGCTCTCTGGCCGGCCCAGAGGTGCTAAGATGTTGTGCCACCACTATGCTGGAATGCAAAGAACAACTTGAGCTTACTCACTTATTTTCTCTTTGACTTCCTGATTACCCAAGTGTGTATGACTGAATGTCTATGTGTAGCATTAGTTTTATAGTTTCTTTGGATATGGATATCTAATTTCATTTCACTATGTTTCAGTCAAATGAAGAAGATTATTTTGCTTATTTTTGTTTCTCAAAAATACTTCATGACCTTGGTTATGTGTATTTTAGAAAAGAGTTTGTATGCTGCTAAGAATAATGTGTACTATATTTTTGGATTAAATACCGTAGATATTGATCCAGTCCATAACTTGACACTGTACTTCATTTTATTTATTTATGTTTGTTTATTTATTTATGTATTTTTATTTGTGGAATCAGGGATCAAAATGAGGACCTTACCCTTATCAGGCAGCCACTTGTGCCCCTGAACTATCTCCCCGACCCACAACATGATACTTCAACTCTGGCTTTCATTTGTTAACTTTTGTCTGGACAAGTTATGTATGACAGTGACATTTTGAAGTCACAATATGATTGCATGGATATTTATCTGAACTTTGGCATCCAGTGATTTTGTTTGTTGATTTGTTACCTTGTTCGTTTGAGAGCAGGAATCACTATGTCTTTCAGGCTCACCTTGAACACACAGTGATCCTCTCCTACCTCAGTCATCCAAAAGTCCAATTTGCTTGAATTTAAGACTGCTATACTTCCTACCTATAGGTAGGAGAGCATCACTGTGTGTTCAAGGTCAGCCCAAAGAAAATAGTGAGACCTGCTCTCAAACAAACAAGGTAACAAATCAACAAACAAAATCACTGAATGCCAAAGTTCAGATAAATATCCATGCTATACTTCTTTGCCTTCAAGCTCTTGTTGCGTAGAGTAACATTTTTCATTCCTTCACTTTCCATTTATATGAATGTATACTTGGGTATTGCTTTGGTCCCATTCACCAGCCTGGGTCTTCTTTCTCAGGGAGCAAAGATACTTGAATTTACAGTTATTTCTGAAAGGTATTTACTGAATCTTGTTATGGAAACTGTTTTTTTTTTTTTTTCATTGTTGATCCATTTTGTTTAATTACTCTAACAGAAATAGTCTTTCCTTTGTGCTTTTGGCAATCTGCCTTTGTCCAGGATTCTTTTGAGTATTTTCTGCAAAACTGAGATAGTAGTCATCAGTTCATTTTTTTTCTCTTTCTCATAAGGATTTTATTGGTCCTGCTTCTCATTCTCTCTACAGGCCAGGCTTCACTTGATTCCAGCTGGACTCCTGTAGAAAAGACTTGGCAGAGGGTGTGTCTGTCTCATTTTGCATATCTTCAATTGTGTTTTAGAGAATAAGGTGCTGGGATGGCTGATAAATTATCCATATTTCTGCTGATTTGTAACAGGGTCTTCTACTTCTCTGTCCTCCTTCTTCCATAATAATCTCTGTGATGCTTATATTTGATCTTTCTGTATACCTCCAGGTGAGCCTGCTGTGTAGTTTCCTGACCACACTGCTCCTCCCCTACTCTCTGCTTGTACTAAACCCTTTCACCCACACCGCAGTGCAAGTCTCCATTCAGCATGTCTATCCCATGGTGCTCAGGGCTCACGGAGCTCAGCAGCTTTGGCCCCGGTACATGCACTGAGCTTGGGTGTGGGCAGAACATCTCACAGGCACAGCGCTAGCTGCTGTTTGGTGAAGCAGTTGAGGGAGAGAGAACTTTGGCCCAGCTCGGGTCTTCTTTCCTGCTTTTGGTCATATGAGTGACAGCAACTGCTCACCCTTGCAGATCACAGAGCCGTGGATCTTTCCTGTCTGGTTTCAGGTCTCTAATCAGTGTCAAGCCCTTGATTTATCTTTCCTGAAGGCCCAGGAGTTTTAACTCAATTCCTGACTTCTGCCTGATTCTGTTCCTTTTTCTTTCTTTTTTTTTTTTTTTTTTTTTGCTTTGCTACTTTCCTAGTACTTTGATAAGTAAGAAGAGACTTAGGACAGGTGGGCCTGGATGGTGGTTACATCATGAGAGCACAGCTGGCCCAGCCTGTATGTACCTCCTTCCTCTGTGGTGTTGGGCAATTTCCCTGCATGGCATGTTCATTGGACCTCAGGTGTAAGTAGTATCAAGATCTTAATATCCTACTACTGAAATTCATCTCATGGGTTTCTCCTATAAGCTGCTCTATTTATTTAGGCATTTGTTTTGTCTGCATTTCCAAGTACCTGCACTGGGTACCACTTCCTCTCGACAGTTATGAAGGGTCACTCTTATGTTCTTTACCCATTCATCTCTTGATGAACACTTAAACAGCTTCCATAGTCTTGCTTATTATAAGAAGTGCCTCAGTAGGCATGACTAAGGGTTGATATTGTTGCTTTGATTTTAGATTTTATTTTTGTAAATTATTTTTATTCATTTATTTATTTATTCATTTATTTTGTATACAGGCTTGATATATGTGTTGGACTCATAGGGTTCCTCTAGTTCTAGTGTCCCCAGCACCAGGGTTACAGGTGTGTTTCACCATTATTGGTCTTGAAGCTGGCACAGTACACCTGGAGTCCTGGCATCGGCATAGTATGCAGTGCTGGGAATCAAACCCAGGTCCTTGTGCTTTCCAGGCAAGTGCTTGAACAGCTGAGCTATCTCCCCAGCCCTGATTTCAGATTGTGAGGAAAGTCTGTACTGGTTACCATAATGACTGTACTAGTTCATGTTCTTTTTTTTTTTTTTTTTTTTGAGGCAGGGTCTCACTATGCAGTTCAGGCTAGCCTTGAGCTCACTTTTGTAGCCCAGGCTGGACTCGAACTCACACTGATCCTCCTGCCTCAGCCTCCCGAGTGCTGGGATTACAGGCGTGTGCCACCACGCCCGGCTCTAATTTACGTTCTTATTAACAGTGTAAGTGTTCCTTTTCTTCAGTGTTCTCCAAAGTTCTGAGTTTTTATACTTTAGTGCTTTATAGATCATTACAGTTCTCATTTGATGGTAGATATGAGAACTTATGGTCAGTGTTAGTTGCAATAGAGCATAATATATGAGAACTTATACTCATGGTCACTGTTAGTTGCAATATAGCATAATACATCATATATCATTTCCTTCTACTTCTAGTTTACCCATATTTTATAGCAGATCCATCTTTTTACAGAACAATTCCATTTGCTTGTACAATTGTTGACTTTTACAAAATCTAGAATAAGTTTTTATAACAGATTGGAGAGAAAAGGGGTTAGAGACAAAAGTTTCCAAGCAATTAGTGCAGATAAAAATGCTATGGTTTTAATTTAGGGATTGGAAATCTTTTATTTTATTTCATTTTTTTCATGTACTTATTTGCCACTTGTATTTGTTCCTCTGAGAAGTGTATATTCATCTCAGAAACACATTTTTTGTGTGTGTGTGGGCCTTTGTTTTTGTTTTTCCATGTATTTAGTTTTTTGAATTTTCTTAATTTTAATGTGAAAGAAATAAGAATGAGACAGTTTCCAAACAGGTTAGTAGGTCAGTTACAATAATAATACATTGCATATTGTTGTCTTCATAGTAGTTGATCAGAGTACAAGATGTAGACATATATTTTCTAAACACTATTAGTACAAATCTTTCTTCTCATTGAACTAAGAGAAAGTAGCTCTATATATAGTCTAATAATACATATTAGTAGTGTGTTATGAAAACAATTGTCAACGTTGGAAGCTGTTGATTTGAGCTCAGCATATTAATATAGCTTTATTTTTCATACCTTGTGGTTAGACTTTTCTGTTGGATGATTAATACCAAGTTAAAGAAAGACCTATAGATCTTGCTATTTTTTAAATAGTATGAAGGGTGTGATTTTTAAAGAAATTAGAAATGAAAGCATTGAATGTGTGGGTTATGGCTCAGAAATATATAATAGCATCACTAATTGAACTACAGACTCCTGGATTAAAGAAAGGCAAGTTTGAGAAATGATTTGATGTTTTCCAGAGATACAGGTGGATACAGACTGTCAATTAGGAAGCTTAGGAAATACTACGACATCATTACATTATTTGAAACTGCAAACATAAGGGAGTCAGCACTGATCAAAGAAAATCCATCTTTCATTTAAAGGAAGCAGGAGGAAAGAATCCTAAGATAAAAGAGACAGAATGAATCCATAGAAATATAAAAAAGGAATATGCTCAGGTGGTGGATTATAATTAAAGATTTCTGAATACTTTCTGTATGCAAGTATACAGATTGTGTTTTCATTTGTTATCTATGTAATAACTCGGGTTGTTACACTTCCATTTCACTGATAGGAAAAGAAAAAAAAAACTTGGATCTCCGAAGATTAAATAATTTGGACAAGGCTATCAATATGCCTGGCTGTTTAAAGCCAGGTCCTTTTGGATCTGAAGCTACTTCTTCTCCCATAACACCATGCTGCTTCAAAGAGATAAGTTTAGAGCAAAATAACCTTTCAGGTCAATTATGTAACAGCAACATGGGGATTCAGAGTCAGCTAGCTGTGAAAGAATTGCTGCGTGCCTTTCCTGCTAGCTGTTTTCCTCCTCGCAGCTCCCTAAGTCTATTAGGGAAATGGTTATCCTTTTTGCTTTCTTGATTTTCCTAATCATCTAGAAAGTCCTTGCTCTATTTCCTCTTACCCTGTTAGAAGGCTTTTTTTTTTTTCTTTTCTGTTTCTCTCTCTCTAGGCAGAAGCAGGAAGAAAAAGTCTCCATTATGTTACATGCCTGCTCATCAGTGGAACAAATTCCCAAGGCTCTAGGTTTCTAATCAGAAGGAAGTAACTTTCCTTTCTCCCCTGACTGATTCTCCTACTTGGCTGGTGAAGCTGACTGCTCCCCAACCCCTCCCTTCAGGCACTCAGCTGAAAGTTTCAGCTGGAGCAGACAGCTTCCCTGGTTAAATGCTTTACCATTGATTCCCTAAGTTAGTTCTAGCCAACTTCAAGCTCAGTTTAGTCACAACTTAAGTATAATAAAATTTGTTAAAGATTGAGCTAACAAATATTTGTTTAAAATATAAGGTTTTTTTTATGGTTTCCATGGGCATTCAAGTAGCTATTAAATGTTTACCTATACAAAAAGCAAGAAATAAATTAAATTAAATTAAATTAAATTTAAAAAGCTCAATGGGTTAAAGTGCCTGCAAGCAGACTCCGGGGCCAGGGTTTGATCCCCAGGCCTGTCATGCCTGGGCCCCACCCCTGGGGCAAGCTGAGAGGGCAACTGAGACTGGGCATGGCAGTGCACACCTGTAATCCCAGCTCTTGGGAGGTTGTAAACAGGCACATCACTGAGTCCGATCTACATTAGTGAGACCCTGAATACTCAGGAAAACCTTCCCCACCTCCCCTGCAAAAAAAGCTTACCTATATAAACACAAAAAGCAGTGCTATGATCACCAGCATCTCTGCTATCATATACCAATGTAGGCCAGCAACTATTTTTCCTTTGATGTATTTTGATGATGTATAAAAATACATTTGTGGTTCACAAATGGCAAATATCACATTTTATCATATCAATTTGTATAACATACTACTTGAGAGAATGAGGTTTCAAAGTTACATAACCTGTACACACTGGAGTGTGGCTTAAACATATTTAAAACTTTAAGTTCTGGTAACTTAAAATCTATGATCAAAGTGAACTTGAACTATCAAAAATGTCTGCCAGAGGCTAGTGACTCTAGCCTTTAGTTAATGGACTACAGCGCCTGCTTAGGCAAGCTCAGGCAAGCACAGGATCCGCGGTACTGTCCTTGCCACCACGCGCCTTGGCAGCCCCACGTGGAGGGCAGGCTGAGCCAAACAGAGTCTCCTGTAGCGGAGCAGGCCTGTGTGCCCGGTGCTGAGGAGGTTCGCCGCGAGCCCAAGCTGCAAACCAAAATATTAAAAACAAAAAAAGCCTGCTATATAAAAACATCTATATTTGTTTATCAACAAGATACATTTAGACTACACAAAAATGCAAAATATGTGTGAATCCATAAAGCAAGAACAAGACCAAAGACTCACAAAAAAGTGCGAAGCAAAATGCAACACTTAGCAGGATGTACACGTCTGTGGTATGCTGATACTGTCAATCGCCATTGGCTGCAGTGCCGTTGTATTAGTCCGCGAACTGATCTGGCCTTGACTCCCAGTTTGTACCCTGCCCTAAAGCGTAGCCTTGCTTGCAGCGAAGCAGACAGAAGCGGTGCTGAGGCTGTGGCTCGGTGGCAATGAAGTGCGCTGCTTTCAAACGAGGCAATGTGATGGGAAGGCAACGGTGCCTTTGAGCAGTTTCTGAAGTGACTCAGCGCCACAGATCACCTTGTCAGGGCTCTGACAGGAAGGCTGACTGGGAAAGGCGAGTTCCAACTGTTTCTGTAATTTATAGCGTAAGAAATCCGCAGCCACCTGTCTAAGCGAAGCAACCTTGCAAAGCTCCTTAGCGCTCCTGTCACCCGGCCTGTTAGGCCTCTTGTACCCGTTGGCAGCTTTGGTAGAATCTGATCTGTTTTAATTACCTGATTTTCATTTTTAAAAAGTTGTATCAGGTAATTTTTACCTAAATCCAAATGAAGAAGGAAATAAGCACATGTTACTATAAACAACCATAATAACCACTATTACCATTCTGATAGGCCCTCTTAGCTTTTGAAAAAAATCAGATTTTAATGTAAAACCTGATAGCCTAATGTTTAACTGTGGAAGAAGCAAAATATCTAGTTTGCTCAATGTTCAAATTATTTCCGAATGATTAAAAACATCCCCTCATCAATTTTTAAAGATCTTAAAAACACTAAGCTTTTGTACATTTTATACAGCATGTTTATTGGCTCACACTAATAATATTTGGGAAACAGTAACTGTAAGCCCTCACCAAAACCTTATTCACTTCTCACTTAGCATTTCTCAAACAACGTGCCAGAAAAATAGACCCACTTGGTTTTTAGAAAATCAAGTCTGATTATAATGTAAAACCCACAGCCTAATGCCTAGAATACAGTAAATGTTAAGAAAATGTTCCTTTCTATGTTGTCTCCATTTTTATTTTGTGGTTTGTTAAAGATATAATAACTCTTAAAAGCAACTAAGAGCAAATTAATTCATTCTATTTACTCATTTATGTACAGATCCCAGGCAGACCAGTTGTGACTTCAATGTATTGTCCTTTTAATTGATAGCAGTGTAAGAAATGTTAAGTTTTTCTCAGCTTTAAGAATCTTAGAGTTAGACACAATCTAAACTTCTTTTCCTCATTTTGAAATAATGTCTTAATATATATATATATATATATATATATATATAACATATGGTTTCATCTTTTATTACATAAAGTGTTAATTATAAGATTGGATGGAGGAAAGATAGGGAAATTCATCAGTCATACTTCCATTTAAAACTGTCATTCTATTTTTTACATTAAAAGCATGGAACTGTACACCATGTAATCAAGTGGGACACCTTGGCAGAAAAATTTCAACATGCAAAATTAAAAAAAAAATCACTCTCACTCCCCCAAAACATACATTGTCTGCTCATGTGGAAGGCCACATCACATTTTAACTTTACCTATGAACAAATTAACTAATCCCAAGCACATTGGATGGTGTTTAATTTGCTAGTGCTATTAATTTAGTGCCTGGATAAAGCACTTAGAAAAGTAAACTAGGTGTGAAGTGTGATATGCAAGCTGAGTCATTGATTGATTGAGTTTGGTACCTAGACAGCTCATGTAACCTTGGTGTAGTTATCAGTAAATTAAGACAAGTTATCCCTGTCTATCAAAAAGTCAGTGTTCCTACAGTCAAGTCTGTTTTTACTGACATAGATTATCTGGAGATGTTTATATTAAATTGCTTTTTAAATGTTTCAAGTCTTATTAATAATAAATCATAATCTTGTAGTGTAGAAAAAATTTAATTTGCTTTCTAAAATATAGTGATGAGTGAATGACACTTGCACCAATTGTAATTTACTTCTAGTAGGACTTTTATTATTTTTAACTGATTACCTCTAAGAGTTCAAGCTTCTCTCAGACACTTAAAATATGATATTATAAGAGCATAATAACAAGGTCAGCAAATGTGTTTAATAATTATTCAGTAAAAAACCAGGAAAAAAACCTACTTTTTATTTTTTGTTACATTTAATAAGAAATAACAATGTGACAGTTTCAAAACATGTTAGTAGTACATTTCCAAAATTTGATACAATGCATATAGTTGTTGTCCTCTTAGTTATACAGAACACAGGCTGTAGACATTATAATTGTTCTAATCATTATTGGTACAAACAAGTTTTTCTCATTGAACTAAGAGAAAGTAGTTGTATACATAATCCAATGTTCAATAATCGCAGTGGGGTATTGGAAAAACTGGTAAGGTTGTAAGCTATTGATTTATGCCTGTTAGAGCTCAGCATTCTAATCTAGCTTTCCGTTTCATGCCTTGTGGCTAAACTTTTCTACTGGGTGGTTGAGGGCAAGTTTAAGCAAAAAAACCTTTTTAAAGTATCCTTAGTCACAGTTCACTAGAATAACAACAACAACAACAACAAAAATGAACACCAAAACTGAGTAGAAAGGCAAGAGGAAAGGACTAAACTACGTTAGTTGATTGACAATTAATTTCTAAGCATTTCATTAAGCATTACACATATGTATATTTGTCATTTTGAGCTTTTATATACTTTACTGTATTTGGCTACCTCACAGCTTAAAAACTATGGTTTATCTAACTTGAATAGATGTTTAAGAATCCGTAACTATAAGACCATGCTTGGAGTGTAAGCAAGGGTGGACAAATTCTCTGTGTGGCTCTTTGTTTCACTTGTTCCATCAAAAACTCCTCTGGACAATCACTGATGTCTAAGAAAAGCCTGCCCTGCAGCCTGAAGTTCTTGATATTGTATCTGAGTTAATCCAACAGCCAATTTTACATAAAATTACCCATATTTTATGTAGAGAGTCATAGCCCTTTGACAATATGATGGAACAGCTTTCAGAAAACCTATCATAGTACATGAAACCTTGCTGGTGAGACGTGAATTTCAAGCAAAGGGCTGATGAAATCCTGATATTTATTTTCTAATGTTTCATGGGTCTCAGGTTAAACCTCTGATTTGGAGGTGTTATTATTCTCAAGTTGTTATTCTATGCCACACATAAGAAACTTGCATGAACTGAAGTTCTCCCAAGGAAATATGCTAGCTTAGATTGAGGCACTGTGTGAGTCGCTTGGCCATTCCGTTACTGGGCTTGGGCAAGCACTTGTTGTCCAAGACCATCAGAGAGAACGCTGAGAAGTCCTTGTGCTCAGCTATTGACATGCGAAACTCTAGCCCAGATGATAGTGTCCTGCCTTTTTGTTATTTCGTAAAAATGTTTTACAATAAAATCATAAGAATATAACAGAAGTTAATATATTGTGTATCACCATCTTCAAAATACTGAAGCTACTCAAAGTACATGACAGCCAAGAAATCGCTCTTTTGCAAGGAAGAAACAGAGATTATAGCACAAAACTATCTTCGCTTCTATTACATGAACTAAGAGAAAATGGTAGTGTAAATGAAACAAATTGGTATACATGTTCAAATATTTCTAAAGCAAAAAACAGGTAATTTTGGAATGATCTTGCATCTTTTCACTTACTATTAATCTTTGGTGATTTGCTTTCTTTTGTTCCCGATTTGTGTGTGTATGAGTGTGTGTGTGTGTGTGTGTGTGTGTGTGTGTGCATTTTAAGATTCTCATACAAGTGAAGCAATGAAATATCTAACCTTTTGTATCTGACTTATATCACTTAACATTATGCGCTCAAGTTTCACCCATTTACATATTAATTCTTCAAGTTTAAGCTTCTATGTTAGAGTAGTGATCCACTGAGTATAAATAATCCATTTTTCTTCTCCTTTCATCTTTCAATGGATGTATACAATGCTTCCAAGAACTAACTATTACAAGTTATGCTGATATAAACATGTGTATGTATGATAATTTTAACTCTTCGGGGAGCACACCTATAAGGAAGATAGCTGAGCCAAACGGAATTTCTACTTTTAGCTTTGTGAGGGATTGACATGCTTATTTTTATAATGGTTTAACCAGTTTACATTCTCACCAACAATGCAGATGGATTTCTTTTTCCCATATCTTTACTAGCATTTGTTATTGCTAGATTTTTGTTGTTGTTGATAGAGATTCTTTCATAGATAGCATGATATTCAACAGTAGTTTTAATTTGCTTTCTCTACTGGTGAATGATGTGTAACATTTTTTTATGTACTTCTTAGGTATTTGCACTTGTCCTTTTGAATAAACTATTGTTATTTAAGTGGTTAACTTGAATTTATGAGGGTTGTATATACTTAGTACATACAACAAATATTTGATCTCTATTATTTTATATAAACAAAAAACAGTAGAAAGCATAATAGATTACTATTTATGATTCACAAAAATGTGCAAGTGCTAATAAAATAAAGAAAATAACGAGAAGTGCTAGAGTTGGGCTGCGATTTTAATAGAGTTCTCAGAGCAGGTAGATGTCACTGATAAGGCACTGTGTGAACAAGTAGGAAAATGAAATCATTATGAAAGAATTCCAATTTTTTTCTAAACTACTGGAAAATTGAAAATACCACAACTAGAGTGAATAAAAATTTAGACTCATCAGTGTTTTGGAGAAAAAGGACTAGGAATTATGCTTCAAAAATGATATATTTGAGATCCACACAGAAAATTTCATAAAAGTCACCTAAGTGTCTGAATCAGCATGAATTGGGGAAAACATGAAGCTTTTCATGTTATCAGATGTGAGTGTGAAAACCAAGATCCTAGACAACATCAACAGAAAAGAGAAATGAAAAAAGGAACTGGGCGAATAGGAAAGTTGAGAGAAAATGAAGAGGAAGCCTAGAAAACTAGAGAAGAAAGCCATGAAACTCCAAGAAATATTTCAATCCCATAAGAGTATAATGGAATTGAACAGATATTGTCTTGTGATGTCACATTCGTCAAAATATCTCTGCCCTGGGCATTACCTATTCATTTGTCATGATGCCCATATCAACAAAGCCACTTCACTTGAAAGTAATTTTTCTTTGACATAAAAGTACAGCACAGAGAACTATGTGAAGCACATAGTATTTGACAGTAATAATAAACTACTGTTACTGGTTTATATATTTATGTTACTTTTACTGTTATTTCACAATGTGCTTCTATTTATATGAAGTAATTTTGTATGGAAGGGCACACCTTGCTACACCAGTAGCAGTGTCATGCATGTGTTAAATGTGTCTCTTGGTTACATCAAGAGGCCACTTGGAACGACTGATCTGTAATAACTGCGTCTGGATAAGTGCACACATTGTTCAGCATGTGTCCCCATCGTTAAGCAACAGGCTATATATATTATAGCCAGTGAAAAAGGCATCTCAGTGAGAAGGGGATGACTAGCCCACATGCTGCTGCTAGATCAGTTATGCTAAGGACTGAAAATTATTAGATTTAGAAATGGAAAGATTACTTGGCAGCTTGTGTTAAGTGTAGTCAACAGGGAGGGTGGGTCAAGAAGCAAGAACTTGATTTGACTGTGTTTGTAATGACTTGGAAGAGGGATTTCAAAATATTCTTGTAAAAGAAAACACTGGAAATAAGAATTAAGAAAAATTACTGAAAGAAAATTTGAATTCTATCCTATACGCTGTTTCAATAATGGAAAATTTACTGAATTTTCAAACACATTATACACAAATCTATATTACTGAAAATGTTACATTTATAAGAAAATGTTTTAGATTATAAATTAACCCATGATGTAGTAATGGAGTTACTAATCTAAATAATATTTTAAAATTCCACAGCTACAGATCAAATATAAATATTAACAGGTATAAGTATGATTAAAACTTGAATAGAATAAGGCATATATATATATATATATATATATATATATATATATATATATATGCTTAGAACTTGATTTACTCTCACCAAAGTGGCCTTATTAATCAATAAAGATATTTACTTGCTTTCCTTGGACTTATATTTGTTTGATATTCACATATACTAACCTGACTGAGGATAATGCTGCAGTCAACTGGTATAATCATATAATCATGATGAAAGAAATACATCATCTTCTCTTAAACCAGGCAAAATTGCACTGTAAAATGTAACAGGCTAAAATGATGAGAAGGAATCAAGCTTTGCAGGCTGTAACTGATAAGAGCTTCTAGCTGCAGTTTCAGTACACAGACGTATGTCATCAGCTATAATGCTCTTAAAGGTGATTTTGGGCTTATAGCCATGGGAACTGTGTAGTCAGAATCCACTGAAAGGACACATTTTCTTTTTCTTTTATTTTTTATTTATTTTAATGAGAAAGAAATAGCAATGAGACAGTTTCAAAACAGGTTAATAGGACAGTTACAATAATTAATACACTGCATATTGCTGTCTTCATGGTAGTCATTCAGAATACAAGATTTCAGACATAATATCTTGTCAGAACAACATTAGTACAAATCTTTTTTTCTCATTGAGCTAAAAGAAAGTAGTTGTATGTCTATCCTATTTTGTATATGTACATATACAAAATATAGACATATTTCACTATAACATGATCCTTCGTTTATATCTGCCTTCTTTGTTTTGTTGTGTCAGAGATGGGTGTTCCACTGTTGTTAGAAAGCTGTATTTAGAAAAGCCTTTAAAAGGCCTCTTCTACTTGATGCCAGTTCAAATATTGCAGGAACTTATATTCAGAGAATTTATATTATGAAATCCTATAACTCGGTGATGTCCCAACTCTTCTGTTGAACGAATTTATGGGGCTGGACAGGAAAGTGATCAACCATGTATAGTGTACTTAAGGAGAGTAACATAGTAAGTAAACACTGTCTCAGGCTTTCACAGAGAGCAAATCAGTAAAGCAGTGGCCATGACTCATCCAGATAGTGACACTGATAAAAGATCTGCAAGGTGCTGTACACGGTTTCAGGGTAAATCGTGAGGGGACTTGAATGACTTTGTCAGACATAAAATTTACATTTTTGTTAGATAGGTTTGCTTTAAACTTAGTCTTAACCATCCAGCAAAAAAAAATCTAACCATGAGGTATAAAAAATAAAGCCATATTAATATGCTGAGCTGTAAAAGTCTCAAGTCAACAACTTCTGACAATGCCTGTTCGGCTGATAATCCACTACTATTACAGTCTATCAAAGCACACATTTTCTAGTAGTGGTGTCTTTTAGTATTAAAATCCTAGAATGGTTCTTGGAACTAAAAAGCAAGGCTCAACTGTAACAATGTTTACATAATGATGTTTTTCACTACTTGCTGTTTTGTTTTCACTGGTAAATAATGATAACTTCTTCTTAGGGAAACATGAGCAATCGATTCAAAAACTTCACAGTTTTATGTTAAATAATTTGTTCCAACTCTAGTATTTCTATTTTATTTATTTATTTATTTATTTATTTATTTATTTATTTATTTATTTATTGTTTCAGAACCTTTGCTTGTTTATTCACTCATTTTTATGGCCGGCTCAGCCTGCCCCCAAGGGCAGGACTGGCGCAGCATGTGGTGCCAGGGGATCGAACCGTGGTCCCTGAAGCCGCCCAAGCCTTCCCAAGCAGGCACTTTAGACCACTGAGCCATTCTGCCGGGCCCCCAACTCTAGTATTTCTAAATGAAATCAAACAACAGAGCTCATGCTGTCCAGTGATACTTGTGATCAGTTGCTGAGAGAAGGAATACGTCCTATATTCTGCTGGTAGGCAATCAGGTCTCCATAGGTTTACAAAACCCTAGCTGAAACCATAACTCTGAATTTGGGAAGACTCCTTTATCAAAATTCTAACACTTTTCCATAAACAACACATGCTCATGTCTATTTTGAAACAACTATATGTTAATGTGTAGTCTTTCTTCTAGCTGAAAATAAATGCCTAAAATGTAATATCTATTGAAAACATGAATGCAAAAGGAATAAAATAATCAAACATCAGTATCTAAAGGAGTTGATATAAACAGTTTACAAATAATGAACATTGAAATAGCAATGATTTCTGCATGTTCCAAATTGTAAAAGTAATTCATCACACTGCCCAATGTATTGATTTTGCTTTCATTTTCATATTGTTTATCGCGTAAGTATAAAAAATAGAGATGCTAAACACTATTAGATATTTCTTAAAAATCAACTTATCAATTGCAAAGAAAAATAGACTTTGTCTTATTGATATTTCCATTCAAATAATAGTAAGTCAAAATTATCTCCACATCTTGTAAGGAAAAAGAGGGTTATATAGTGTCAAAACAAATGCAAATAAAGAGCTTTACCATGAGCATGGAAGCTACTACTATGTCCACTTCTATATCAGTATGATGCCGAAGTGAATGCTAAGATGCTAAACTGAACAGACAGAGCTGGCTAGTGTTCATTCTCTTTTAGAAATACACTATTTCTAACATTCTCTGCAGCTCTTCTACTATGGTTATGAGAAACATTTCAGTAAAAGCATTGCACGTTCATGCTGCACAAAGAAGAGCTAACGCTTATTATCTGCTTTGCTGTGCTTGAAGAGTACATCAGGTGAAACAAAACTCCCCTGGATCACCTTTGACTGCTTCTCAGGGAGGCTATGAAGTGAAGGAACAGCAGGCTTTATTGCAGGTGCCCTGAGCAAGGGCTCTCCCTGCCATAGAAACTGAGGTCTCATCACCCCTTCTTTACAAAGTCTTCCCCAAAAGTTGTAGTGTAAACTTTTGTTAAATAAATGATTTATATTTTTTTCATTGATAGTAGAAGTCAGGCCAGCATTTTGGAAATGAGGCACTTTCCAGCTTCTTATGAATGATTTTAGTCATTTTTAGTCCCTGTAGTATGATCATACAAAAGGTGGCTACAGATACAGGTGGAAGTAAAATTCATGACATAATATAGTAGCAAAACTTACCTTTCGGATAAAATATAGTTACTAGTTCATTTTCATAAAACAGATTCTTTGGTGTCACACAAGTCTTGAAACACTGCGAATTTTTTTTTAAAATGTGTAGAAAAAATATAAATTGAAGAGCTTACTTAAATATTAATTGTCAAAGATAAATTATTAGACTATAAATCTCTTCTATTACTTTATTTAGCTTTTTCTAGTCATGTTTTCACCATTTAATTTTTTTCCACTGCGATCAACAAAGTACTGGAGAAATTATCAGTATCTCAGTGCAATTATATTAAAACAATATAACTCAATTATTTGTGTGTATACTTTTACTTTATAGCATACCTCATTTTAATTTAAAACTTATAAACATATACAGGTAAAATTTACAAGTAAAAAATTATTTAAAATATATGACTTGGGAAGTTTTAATATGTTCAACCACTCAATTACCCACAAAGCAAAGATGTTGAACTTGTAGATGTTTCTGAAAGGGTTTTGAACCACACATACGGGTTGACCTCAACTTTTCTTTTTGTTACCTCTAATGTATAGCTTGACTGCTATAATTTTGTTTAATGTATTTGTGTCTTGATATTCATTTTTTTCTTTTTTGCTATAATTTTTATTGTTGATTAAAGCAGCATATTTTGAGCCTTCATTTTACAGCTGGTCTGATAATCTCTGATAGTTTAAGTAGAGAATTTTTCTATTTAACATTTAATATGAATATTGTTAAAGATATAATTTATCATTTCACTTTTTACTATATATCTTCCCTCAGTTATTGTTTCTCTCCTTTTTTGACTAATGGACTATATCATGAATCTTTATAAGTCCGTATATTAGTTAATTATCAGTTAGTATGATTTTTAGGGTAAGATTGGGGATTTATTGTACATACCAATAATTCATTATGTTCTACTTTCAGATAACATTGTACCCTTAATATATAATGCAAAATCACTATAATATTATTTTTCTCTCCCATCTCACACTATTTTTATGTGTTTTAATTTTACATAATATACAAATACATGTTACAACAGCAATTGTTCACCTACATTTCAGGTTGTCTTTAATAATTTGTGTTTAAACTATCACTGAGCCCAATTTCCTGTCGCCTAATCTTATTTTATTTGTAATTTACTTGTTTTTGGATCAGTCATGTAAGTAAAAGCATGATATTTAGCCTGGCAAGTCAGGCTAATTTCTTTTAACACATGATTTCTGGTTCCATCCACGTTTTTGTAGCTAGCATGATTTCATTTTTTTTAAATGTCTGAGTAACTATATTTCAGATGCACACATGCCACAGTTTCTTTCCATTCATCTGTTGATAGGTGTCTATAGCCTATCTCCATCACTTAGCTATTGTGATTTGGAGTGCTGTAAACATGGGTGCGATAGTTTCTATTATGCTGACAAAGCCTTCCGCACTTATAGGTGAGACTATTGGGAAGTGGCTGGATCATGGGGAGTGTCATACACAGGAGTAGATTAGGCCACTAATGAGTTAAATGTGATGATGGGAGCTAAGCCTGCTAGGAGGAGGGGGGTCACCGGGGACGTGTCCTGGGAGGTTGCATCTCCTACCATCTCCCTTGATTGCCCTCTGTTTCTAGCTACCATGCCACGGAATTGTTGCTCCTCTGCTCTGCAGCCCTGATTTGGAACCAGCTAACTGTGGACTGAAACATCTATCAACTGTGAGGTAAGATGAACTTTTTCTCTTTACAGCTGTGGCCATTGCCTCTTGTGTCCCAGCAACAAGAAAGTCACTAGGACAATGGGAAGTGTGTATTACTATAGTACAAGGTCTTTAAATGTTTTGAGATATACACAGGAGAGGCATAGCTTGGTGAAATTAAATTGGCACGTGCAAACCTTTCAAGAATCACTACATGGACTTCTGCAGTTATTGTGCTAATTTATGTTTCTACTAATAATGCAGGAATGTTCCTGCATCTGGAATCTGTCAGCATTCATTGTTTCTCATACTCATGATAATAACTATTCAGACTGCAGTAAAATAGAATCTTAATGCAATTTTAATTTGCATTCCTCTGATGACTGAAGATGATGAATATTTTCTCATAGACCTCAGACATTTGGTCTTCTTTTGAGAAGTATCTATTCAGCTCATTTGCCCATAGCTTGACTAGGTTCATTGTTTTATGAGAGTTAAATTTTTTGAGTTATTTTTATGTTCTAGATATTGATTTTCTTTTCAAAACAGTAACTAGCAAAGATTTTCACTAATTCATTGGGATGTTTCTTTACTCTGTTGTTTCACTTGTCACCTAACAGTTTTTAATTTGTTTTTATTTGCATATATTTGATATTGTTTGTCAGTCCTTAATTCAATTATTTACCATGCTATTGGAGTGCTATTAACGAAACCTTTGCCTGCACCTACAGATTAAAGTGTTTCCCAATGTTATCTTCCAGCAGCTTCACTGTTTCTGATTTGATTTCTAGATCTTTGGTCGTTTTGATTTGATTTTAGTCCTGCGTGACAACAAGGAATGTAGTCTTACTTTTCTACGCTCTCCTGTGTTATCAACACCATCTATCAAAGAGGGTGCCTTTTCTCTAGCATATTTTTGAGATGTCTTTATCAAGCATCAGATGTCTTGACTGTGCTTCTGTCTTCTATCCTAGTCCATTGGTCTTCATTTGTCATTATTGCTTTTTAGCTACTAATACTTCGAACAAACTCCTTTTGCCCAGAAATTATTCTGTAATTTTTTTTATTTAATGTGAAATTTAGCTTTGGTTGTCTACTTCTATGAAGGATTTTGTTCGTATATTTAGGAATGTTGAATTGAAACTGCAGATGTCTTTTAGCAACATGGCAATGTTCTATAATTTTAAATGTAGAGGTTTTAATGACAAGGTAAGATGACTCTAAAGTTTTAAAAGTATTTGAATGGATCTGATTTGCTTATTTCTTCTTTCCTTGTCATATTATTCTAAAATTTCAAGTATGGTGTTGGGGAAATTATCACCACTATCTTATGCCCAGATTTTCAGAGAATTTTCTCAGTGTTTTTCCACTCAATATAATACTGTGCATGAATTTCTCAAATATGGATTGTGTAAGTTTGAATCAAGGACTTTATACCAAATTTTATCAGACTTTTAATGATGAATGGTTATTTTGGATTTTTTTTCTAAAAATTTTTCAGAATATATTGAGATGATCATGCAAATGTATTTTTGTTTCTATTTATGTGGAGAATTACACATATTGATTCATAGATGTTCAGCCATCCTTGGATCATTGGGATGAAATTAAATTGGTTGTATCATTTTACATTTTTAATGTGTTAGCAAATATTTCTTGCCAAGATCATATTGAAGATTTTGGAATCTACATTTGTCACATGTATCAGTTTCCAGTGTTCATTTTTGTTGAATTTTATGCTCACTTCAGGATTGAATTTATGAGAATACTGTTGTGATTTGGGGTACTTGTATGGAAACAATATAATACAGGATGCAATTTCTAATGTTAGTTTATAAGGAATCTCCCAAGCATCATATGCAGCAAGTACAAAAATCTATTCATACACTAAACACTAAAGAATCTACCTGAGGACATGGATCCTACTTCATGAATCTGTGTCAGAAAATTCCAACGATCAGTTGTGGAAGCTAGAAAGTCTATGCCAGTGGGGTGAAGGAGGATCTGTGCTAGCAGGCTGAGGGATCTGAAGTAGAGCTATGAAGCAATGTACAAGGTAAGCACCAGAGCTCCCCAAAAAAGTACCACAGTTGTGCTCAGCAACAGTGAGGTCCTGGGCTCCTCCAGTGATGGGGAAAGCTGAGCTCCCATCAGGAAAGCCAATGTGATAAGCTTGTCCATGAGACTGAGCAGACAACATCTTCCTCTCCAGAGCCAAAAAGCAATACTCAAGGACCAAAGCCTCTCCAGATTTCATCAGGAAAGTCAGCATGACCACGTCCTCCAGAAAAGCCTAGGAGAACTAGCAGCTTCCAACAGCTCAACACCTTCTCCAAAGAGAATCTTTAACTGTTTCAGGAGCTTCTCCTGTTCTGCCTTTATGCTGCTGGTAACAGTCCTCAGGAGGGCCTCCTGCATCCAGCACCACGCTAGTTTAATTTGGCTGAGTATAATAAGTTCACAGTGAGAAACACTTTACAGATGATTTCTCATTATATTACAAGCAAATGTTTGAAGAAACATTGGTAGTTCTACTCAAAATCTCTGCTAGAATTTAGCAGAAATTCAGCTGGCCCTGAGATTCTCCTGGTTGGTTTAGTTTTAGTAACTCCAGTTCCATTCCTTGTTATTGACTACTTTTTTATGTCCCCATGGTTCAATTTAGTTTGGCTCTATATTGCTAGAAACTAACAAATTTCTAAATTCTCCAATTTGTAAGTATAATTTTTAGGAATAGTTTTGGGTTATCCTCTTGACATTGGTGGTCTTTGTCATAATTTTGCCCTTTTAACACTGTTTTAGTAATCTGGGTCTTGTATCTACAGAAATAGATATAACATAAGATGTACACTTATATAAGAAATTAGAGAACTGGCTTATGATTGTCAGTCACAAAATTGGACGAGGAAGTGCGCACAGGCCTCTGCTCACTGGAGATTGAGGATTCAGTCCAAGGTCTGGAGCTTGCTTCAGTGTTTTGTACAAGTCCATAGCAGGAGATTGATGGGTGTGCAGCAGAAAGCCGGGAGCCTACACCAGAAGGCTGAAGGATTCAAGGCAGAAGCCAAAGGGTTTGAACTATAAGCCAGGAGATGGTGTCCAGGCTGCAGGTGAAGACCAGAGCTTCTCTGAAGAATGGAAACCTCTGTGTTCCCTCATTTTCCTTTGAAAGAGTCACCTTTTCTCCTTGAAGAGTCACCCTAAGATGGCTGCTCTACAACCTGGAGTGTAGAATTGCTGAACTGATTTACTTAAGCTTCTAAACTTCTCAGGTTCACACAGTCCATCAACCACTGCAGTGCCTCACAGGTATTTTATGTAATATTTCCATCTTTGTTTCATTTTAGAAAATTTTAAATTCTTCCATGATTTCTACAGTGACATATTCATAATTGAAGAATATTGTTCAAGCTGAACATTGAGGCACATGTCTATAGCTGCACTTTTATGGAAGGATGAGGTAGGAAAATCACAAGTCTAAGACAAGCACTGAGTTATTTAGAGACTTAAGGTAATCTCAAAACTTAAAAAATGGGATAGGAAAATAATGTTAAGTTTCTAGGATCATGAAAATATTTATAATTTCTATCGTTTCACTTTAAATTATAGAATCATTCCATTGTGATCTGATGGGATGTATAAGACTGTTTCAGTGTTTCACATTCACTTAAAGTTGCTTTTTTATAAGTAGTATTTATTTTGAATAAAGTTTGCTGGGTTGGGGAAACAAATGTATATACTACTAATATTAGGAGAAATTTTACATAGATTATAGATTTCATTTGATGTATAATTGTTTAACTCATGTTTCTTTGCTAAATTTAGTTGATCTATTTTTGTCAGTGCTATACTGAAGTTTTATGGTATTGTTTTATTGATATGTTTCTGTCTTTTTAGATCATTTCATGTTTGTTTTATGAAGTCGGCTGTGCAGGTGTTGAGTGCATACATATTTTTAATTTTTATCTGTTTCACCTGAGTTGCTGGCAATCTCAAAATGTAGCAACTTTATCTCTCTGATCCATGTCTATGTTGACAGTTATAGATTGTGCTACTCCACTTTTACAATGTTCTCCTTGTGATATCTCTTTCCATCCTTTCATTTTCAATCCGTTCATGTATTTGCAGATCATTGTGTGTCTTGGAGACAATTATTAGATGGGTTTTGTTTATTGATCCAGATTGCTAATCTGTGTCTGGTAATTAGAAAATTAAAACCATTTACACCAAATGTTATTAGTGAAGTATGTGTTCTAATTCTTGTCATTTTGATGTTTTGCTAGTGTATGGGTTGTTTCTATTCATTCTTTTACAGGGACACTTGTTTTTCCTTTATCTCATAGATGTTTCTTCTTGGCTTGGGTTTAGAATTCTATTTAAGTATTTTCCATAGTGCTGTCTTGTTATGAATTTCCATGTTATATTTCTCATGTCTTTATTTCTCTTTTAATTTGAAGAACAGCTTGGTAGTAATGTGGATTGACAGTCATTTTAATTCAGGGTTAGAAAATTTTCACTCACAGCCTTCTTGGTCTTTAAAATTTTGGTAGAGAAATCTGGTGTTACTCTGATGGGTTTGCCTTGTGAACTTTGGCGATTCTCTTTCATAAGTCTTATGATGTTTTGTTCTAAATTTTTAGAATTTCAACTATCATTTAGTGTAGGGAGATTGTTTTCTAGTTATGTTTGTTTGACATCTTAAAAGCCTCTTATTGTTTTCACTGTCTAGATATGGAAGGTTTTCTGCAATATTTCAATTAAAGATTTTTTACCTTTTATTTCACTTCCTTCTTCTATGCCAATGCCTGTATATTATTTTCCTGAAACTCTGTGTTTCTTATTCTTTATTTTTTAACTTTCAGTGTTTGAGTGTTATGGCCCTTTAGCCTCATCCTCCCTGCCTGATAACCTTTCCTCTGATTCCTCTTTTGTGCAGCCTTCAGATTAGGGTTTTATTTGCCCTGCTGAGTTTGCCACTTTCAGGACTTTCGCATGGCTCTGTTTTAGGGCTGCTGTCATTTAATGAAGTGGTTCTTTACATCCTATGTTTTTGTCCTTATTTCAAACAGCCTTCTATTTGTCCCTTTTATATCTACTTCAAATTGCTATAAAGTAATAATTTTGCATGCTAAAACTGAGGTTGAAGGACACACTCTTCTAGTACTTTATGTTTGCCCCATTTCCATTTTTATCATTTCATCTCCTATTAGCTTCTCACTTTTCAATAAGTCATTGAAAGTGACTTTATTAATAATGTCATTAATAAAAATGACAAAGAAAATTTCAAATTGTCCCAATTTAAAATTTATTTACTTATGTATGTATGTGTGTATGTATAAATGTATGAGTATGTTATGTATGTACTGAGTCCTCACCATGCAGCTCAGACTCACAGTAATACTCTTGTTTCAGCCTCCCCAGCAGTAGGGTTACCAGTGTGGGCCAATGTGTCCTTTTTGGGTGACATGCTTGATGTGCCCTGGGTAGGGCTGGCAAGGCATTTGGAAACGATGATCCAACCTGGGTCGCTGCAATTTCCAGGCAGGGCACTTAGACTGTCAAACTATTTTCCCACCTTTTGCCCTTAGTTAAAAGACAGAAATTTCTCTTGAAGATTGTTAGAGCTGATAGATAAATTCAACATAATTTAGGATGTAAATTCAACATACAGAATAAACAGCTATTTTACAAATCAGAATATGAAGTAGCTGACAAAAAAAAAATTAGAACAATTCTGTTCCTGAAAGATTATGATAAAAGCAAGAGCTTGAGCTCAGAGTAGGCCTATCTCAGGAGGTTTGAGGCCTCCACAATCAAAATTACAGAAAACTAAAGGAAAAATAAAGACCGTGGAGAGTGGATACATCTCAAATGCTCATGGATTGCCAGAATTATTCCTTTTATAAATTATTATATGATGAAAAGTAATATACAGAATCAATGAAATCTCTTGAAAAAATACCAACTACATTATTTCTAGAGCCTGAAAAAGTTCAAAAATTTATATGGAAACACACAATACTCCAAAAAGACAAAGGAAAACCGAGCCAAAAGGCGATGGTGGGATCACAATGCCCAATTTTAGAATACACTCTAAATCTATAATAACAAAAACTATGGAGGGGCCGGTGAGATGGTTCATTGGTCTAAACGCCTGCTTAGGAAAGCTTAGGCAACTGCAGGGATCCGTGGTTCTATCATGGCACCACATTCTATGCTAGCCCGGCCCCCAAGGCAGGCTGAGTCAGCCATAAAAGAAAATGGATAGAAATATAGAAATATAGAAAAATAGCATAATGTAGGGCCAGAGACATAGCTTAGTAATGTAAGTGTCTTCCTGGCAGGAGCAAGGTCCCTAGTTTGATTCAAAATAAAGTTAAAAAAAAAAAAGGCTGGCAAGATAGATCAGTGGTCTAAAGCACCAGTTTAGGCAGGTTCAGTGAACCATGGCTCCCTCCCCAGCACCACATGTCACACCAGCCCTACCCTAATGGTGGGCTGAGTCAGCCGATGAAGAAGAAGAAGAAGAAGAAGAAGAAGAAGAAGAAGAAGAAGAAGAAGAAGAAGAAGAAGAAGAAG